>JASANC010000181.1:0-48748 GCA_030248135.1 Theristus sp. LFF4_11 | reverse complement strand
TAGATATTGAATCGTGCCGATTTCGGGCGAAGCGGCCGTGGAAATTGGCGAAATCGGTCCAGAAATGCAAAACAAGAAAACTGTGTTTTCCAGTGTAATTCAATGCCCTGATCACGGATTTTGGGTTAGTTTTCTTGTATGAGCAACTCTAGATACTGAATCGTGACGATTTATGGCGAATCGGCCGTGGAATTTAGCGAAACCGGTCCAGAAATGAAAAACAAGAAAACGGTGTTTTCCATGGTAATTCATTACGCCGATCACGGCTTTTGGGTCAGTTTTTCTTTTGTGAGCAATTCTAGGTACTGAATCGTGACGATTTTGGGGAATCGGCCGTAGAAATAGCATAGGCGAAATCGGCCTAAAAACGAAAAATGAAAAACCTGAGTTGTCCGGGGTTTAGAAGAATGTGTGACCAACGAATTGTGATTTTGGTCCGACCTTCGGGGCTTATGTAAAAGTCAGAATATTATCTAAAAATGCGGGAGGCGCATATAAAAGGAGGAATATGGCCTGGTGTAAGCAGTGAAAGACTTGGCTCGACAACGCTTTTCAAGTCTCTGATGTGGTACACACGGATACAAGTACATAAGAGTCATATTTTTGCGCCGTTTATCATGCGGATGCGCGAGCGAGCGTCAGCGAGCGGACAGCGCATCACGCATTATATGAGCCGTTATCCTCTCGCGCGCGTTTTTCAAATTTGCTCGCTTCCTCCAGCGAGCATAGTATAAGCCACAAACTTGGTTCTGTGCACACGAAACGAACACCCAAAGTTGTGCTTGGAGCCGCGAAAAAATTTTTATCCGACTACTTTTCATACGCTGTAGACACGAAAAACCTATTCTGAAAACAGTGTTACTTATTTTTCTATCTCTTTTTTTTTTTTCCGGTATGTAATCAACATGTGTTCGCGCTTTCAGTTTTTACCTGCGACACGTTCACAGTCTAGCAAGAATGTTTCCTGGGGTAATTTCATCCGTAGATTTGGAAAAATGGGTTAATTTTTTGCCCCGACCACTTTTTTGGGTAAAAATTTGGGCATTTTTAAAAGTTCGCAGCGTTTTCACCGGGTTTCAAGTGTTCGCCCTTTCAATTTTTAGCTGGGACACTTTCACAGTTGAAGAAAAATGTTTCCTAGGGTAATTTCATCCGTAGATTTGGAAAAATGAGTTAATTTTTTGCCCCGACCCCTTTTTGGGGTAAAAATTGGGCTTTTTTGAAAGTTCGCAGGGTTGTCACCTGGTTTTAAGTGTTCGCCCTTTCAATTTTTAGCTGGGACACTTTCACAGTTGAACAAGAATTTTTCCTCGGGTAAATTCATCCGTAGATTCTGAAAATTTAGTTTATTTTTTGCCCGGGCATTTTTTGGGTCAAAATTGTGCATTTTTTGAAAATTCGTAGCATTTTGACTGGGTATCATTTTTTCAGTCTTACAAATTTTGTCTGAGCTACGAAAAATAGCAGAAATGTTTAGTCCGTAGGAATTCAATACGCTGATCACGGATTTTGGGATAGTTTTCTTACGTGAGCAACTCTAGATGCTGAATCGTGACGATTTCGGGCGAATCGGCCGTGGAAGTTGGCGAAATCGGTCCAGAAACGAAAAACAAGAAAAGGGTGTTTTCCAGGGTAATTCAATGCGCTGATCACGAATTTTGGGTTAGTTTTCTTACGCGAGCAACTCTAGATGCTGAATCGTGACGATTTCGGGCGAATCGGCCGTGGAAATTGGCGAAATCGGTCCAGAAACGAAAAACAAGAAAAGGGTGTTTTCCAGGGTAATTCAATGTGCTGATCACGAATTTTGGGTTAGTTTTCTTACGTGAGCAACTCTAGATGCTGAATCGTGACGATTTCGGGCGAATCGGCCGTGGAAGTTGGCGAAATCGGTCCAGAAACGAAAAACAAGAAAAGGGTGTTTTCCAGGGTAATTCAATGCGCTGATCACGAATTTTGGGTTAGTTTTCTTACGTGAGCAACTCTAGACGCTGAATCGTGACGATTTCGGGCGAATCGGGCGTGGAAGTTGGCGAAATCGGTCCAGAAACGAAAAACAAGAAAAGCGTGTTTTCCAGGGTAATTCAATGCGCTGATCACGGATTTTGGGTTAGTTTTCTTACGTGAGCAACTCTAGATGCTGAATCGTGACGATTTCGGGCGAATCGGCCGTGGAAGTTGGCGAAATCGGTCCAGAAACGAAAAACAAGAAAAGGGTGTTTTCCAGGGTAATTCAATGCGCTGATCACAGATTTTGGGTTAGTTTTCTTACGTGAGCAACTCTAGATGCTGAATCGTGACGATTTCGGGCGAATCGGCCGTGGAAGTTGGCGAAATCGGTCCAGAAACGAAAAACAAGAAAAGGGTGTTTTCCAGGGTAATTCAACGCGCTGATCACGGATTTTGGGTTAGTTTTCTTACGTGAGCAACTCTAGATGCTGAATCGTGACGATTTCGGGCGAATCGGCCGTGGAAGTTGGCGAAATCGGTCCAGAAACGAAAAACAAGAAAAGGGTGTTTTCCAGGGTAATTCAATGCGCTGATCACGAATTTTGGGTTAGTTTTCTTACGTGAGCAACTCTAGATGCTGAATCGTGACGATTTCGGGCGAATCGGCCGTGGAAGTTGGCGAAATTGGTCCAGGAACGAAAAACAAGAAAAGGGTGTTTTCCAGGGTAATTCAATCCGCTGATCACGAATTTTGGGTTAGTTTTCTTACGTGAGCAACTTTAGATACTGAATCGTGACGATTTCGGGCGAATCGGCCGTGGAAATTGGCGAAATCGGTCCAGAAATGAAAAACGAGAAAACGGTTTTTCTAGGGTAATTCAATGTGCTGATCACGGATTTTGGGTTAGTTTTCTTGTATGAGCAACTCTAGATACTGAATCGTGACGATTTATGGTGAATCGGCCGTGGAATTTAGCGAAACCGGTCCAGAAATGAAAAACAAGAAAACGGTGTTTTCCATGGTAATTCATTACGCCGATCACGGCTTTTGGGTCAGTTTTTCTTTTGTGAGCGATTCTAGGTACTGAATCGTGACGATTTTGGGGAATCGGCCGTAGAAATGGCATAGGAGAAATCGGCCTAAAAACGAAAAATAAAAAACCTGAGTTGTCCGGGGTTTAGAAGAATGTGTGACCAACGAATTGTGATTTTGGTCCGACCTTCGGGGCTTATGTAAAAGTCAGAATATTATCTAAAAATGCGTGAGACGCATATAAAAGGAGGAATATGGCCTTGTGTAAGCAGTGAAAGACTTGGCTCGACAACGCTTTTCAAGTCTCTGATGTGGTACACACGGATACAAGTACATAAGGGTCATATTTTTGCGCCGCGTTTGTTTTTTTTTTTGAAGCACGCCCCCCACCGATTCCGGAAACCCGAAGGTACCAAACTCCGGTGGGATTGGGGAATGGACGGCTCACCATCCCGTGGAACCAATACCCTCGGCATGTGAGGGGGGCAGCCTCTAAGCCCCGCTCTGTCCTGGGGGCACCAGTGATCTTAGCCCGATTTCGGTTTCGGTGGCCTGCGGTCGCTATATCCCCGGAGGGCAGCGAATCCGAAAGTTTTCGTTTTCGTTTTCGTTTTGCTGAAAAGCGTAAAACTTTGAAGTTATTTTTTAATTGTTCTCTTCGATTTAATCTAAAATCACGCCATGTGCGAAATTCTGTAAATTCTGTGCAAAAACAGAAACATCAGAAATTGCAAAATATTGCTGCATGTAGCTTTATCGTTGTTGTTAACGTACGCACCGCTGTGTACACACCAGCACCAGTGACAAAAAGGAGTTGTCTTCCGTTGATTTTCACCTTTGTTACCGGTGTCACCTTCAACTAGTGTGGCAGGATAAACCGTCTGTCCCGTGAGTCATTGCCTTTGCCACAGGAGACCTTGCGTTCCGCAATGCTTCTGCGATACAATTTGTCCTGAACAAACCAGTGTCAGCGAGCTAAAGTCTGATTGTTATTTTAGTAGTTTTAGTGGTCGCTAAATGCCCGAAATCCGCAAATGTGAAAGGTCATTTGTCTACAATACAAAGCACGAGGGTTGCCATGTGCAACCGAAATCATAAATAAACGGCGCAAAAATATGACTCTTATGTACTTGTATCCGTGTGTACCACATCAGAGACTTGAAAAGCGTTGTCGAGCCAAGTCTTTCACTGCTTACACAAGGCCATATTCCTCCTTTTATATGCGTCTCACGCATTTTTAGATAATACTACCGGTATCTCTGCCAATGGACGCTCTGGAGTGTTGGAGTTCAAGTGATCCATTACACCAAAGCAGGACACTTGATGTGCCAGTTGTCAAAGCACTGCAGGCACGACCGTCTGCTGCCCTGCCACTGGCACGCCGCTGCCCACGTCCGGCGTCACATTCAGCACCACGAACGGCCCTGGCGGCTACACGGCCGAGACGACGGCAACATGGACGTGCAACGACTGTGCCGACAAAGTGACGTCAACTTGCCAGGCAAACAGGGCCTGGTCGGCGGTCACTTGTCCAGGTGCCTCCATTGTCCGTTTGTCAGCTGTGTGAACACAAACTCCAACAAAGTCGACAATAAATCAATTGCAGCGTTTTTACGGACTGCCCGACAAACGATTACGAAACTGCTCAAAAAAGTGCCAAAATCCATGCCATTCTAATTCTATTCTAATATTTTGGAAACTGCAGAACAAGCCAAACGGAGCACCGTTAAAATGTTGGCATAAATGAACTTTCTCCGTCATGAAATGAGTCCTTGGCATGGGTTTTGGCATGGACGTTGGCGTGTTTTTTCAGCATGTACGTTGTTTACCTAAAGTGCCATTTCATTGAACTCTTGACGCCGCAGGCTGCTGCAAGGTGGCTGCGCCCGGCACGTCGCCGACCTATGCGCCGGCGGGTCTTGGCACGAATGGTGTGCAGCCGTTCAAACAGGGCACCTCAGCAACAGTGACGTGCACCACGTGCGGCACGGGTAAATACACGTGCAACACAGCCTCCGCCTGGGTCGACGGGACGCCAGCGTGCGCAAGTTTGTCAAGGCTTATTTTAGGGGCATATTTGGCAATTAGGTTTTTGTGCGTACGCACGGACACGACAGTGAAAAATGGCCACGCGATATAGAAATCGTGTCGTGTGTGACCATTGCAGACACAATTAGTTTGCGCACGGGGGATTCAGAACGCCGTCTGTGCGTACGGACAAAAAAAACTAAATGGTGTTTTCGCCGTTTGACGGTAGTGTTTCTGAAACAACTCCAGCACAATTGGGTTGTTTTGCAGCCAAGTGCTGTCCGAAGGGTGCGTCCACGCCGGTGCCGGCCACCGGCGTCACGTACAACCCTGCCACGGCCGGTCCAGGCGGCTACGCGCCAGCCACCACGGCCAGCTGGTCGTGCAACGACTGCAAGGACAACACCGTCTCAACATGCACCACCGCTGGCACATGGGGTCCTGCGACCACGTGTCCCGGTTCGTTTCCGTTTCTCGCACCGGCAGACTATTGAGCAACAACGCCACTGGATTTGACTGCATCCGTGCGGTACCACGGTCCGCAATAACATTGAAAACCGCCGAAAAGTTGCGGGTTAAACAGCAAAACATCAGCTGGCACACTTTTGCGGCCGTAAAAACACGTGACACCAGCGCTCTTGCTGGTTCAGCAGCGGCTTATTGCGGGCCAAATACGGGGCCCCACTGAAATTTGGTTTTGGGGGGGCAGAAATGTTCCACACCGAGTATTCCACATGATTGCTGGCCCGGCATTAAGGTGGCCCACAGGTTCGCACACCGGTCTGGTTATTTTTTAGACTGATTGGCCTACCAAGTTATCAACTGATCACACGAAGTATCGTCAAACCTTGGGGCCGATTGATTAGTGCAGTCAAACTCCAAATTATAGGGAATCAGGATTGATTGTCGATCAGATGATGCATGCTCTCTGTGGAAAACCGAACTCCGCCGCACAGCAATTTCTGCACAGGACGCATGCCATGCACGTGATCACCAACCAAATCAGCGGATTTCCTATAATTTAGAGTTCGACTGTACAATGATGTCTCATTCAACTAAAAGCACTACTCTGCCGACTGCAACTCCGCTCACAGGCTGTTGCACCGTTGCCTCGACACCGGGCATCGACGCGAAAACCTACGTGCCATCCGCAGTGGCGCCGGCGAACACGCACGTCAAACAGGACACGGTGGCGACGGTCGGCTGCGCCACGTGCGGCAGCGGCACGTACAAGTGCGGCGCGAATAACGCCTGGGCGGCCGTTGCTGCATGTGAGAATGGAGACCAACTCATATGGTGGTGGTGGGGTGGCGAAGTGTTGTGATCGTTATGGTGATGATATTAAACAGTAAGCCTGGAACATTTCGCCGATAACATTCTGAATCATCAGCCAAGAACATTGCCAGTGATAACAAAACAGCACACTCGAGTTTCACACCGTGTCACCCGCTCAGGCCCGGCGGCGAACGCGTGTTGTCCTGCGAACGGTGTCACTGCTGGTTCGGTGTTCTCCGGAGGCACCGCGGGCGCTGTCGGCTGGACGATCGGCACGACGGCGACGTACACGTGTCCGTGCGGCGAGACGCAGACGTGGAAGTGTGCGGCCGGACCGACCTGGGGCACGCCCACACCCGCCACCTGTCCCGGTAGGCGGAAAGGACGAACTCTTGTACGGTGTCCATCTGCAAGCCTGTCAGAATCGGGTCGCAGTAGAACGAGCACGCGAACACTGATATATTGCAAGTGGCGACCGAGTATCCGGTTTGATTTTGATTAAAAAAGCCCCATTTGTGCGTAGCTAAATTTTTCAATACGACACCGTTCGTTTTTTCGCGGGCTCTGTATTCTGCTAAAAAAATGACAGGGTTATTTAAAGAAACATATTCTGTATGGACGTTGTGATACGGTATTTACCTTTCAGTTCATCGTTCTTGCAAAGAAGTGTTTGTTTTTAATGTCGAAGATTAATTTAACGGTCGTTTTGTGGCTGGTGTCATTGTTTCACTGCATTTCCTGAAACGTTTATTTTTTTGGACATGCTCGCTTTCAGGCTGCTGTAAAGTCGGCGTCCCGGCAACCGCCTTGACCGGTGTTACGTATGCGCCGGACAACACCGCCCCGTACAACCAGAACACGATCGCTTCGGGCGCGTGCACGACTTGCGGCGCTGGCAAGAAAAAGTGCGACGCAAACAGCGCTTGGGTGGACGAGGCTGCGTGCGGGGGTTAGTCGTGGTGTCTCGTTTCCTGGATTTAACGTTTCTTAAATCATGCCCACTCGCGAGTGAAGCGGTCAGCGGATGCAGGCATAATATGGCCCATTAATCGTGCGCGCAAAAATTCCAAATTTAA
The DNA here is from genome assembly GCA_030248135.1 of Theristus sp. LFF4_11. Lineage (NCBI taxonomy): Eukaryota > Metazoa > Nematoda > Chromadorea > Monhysterida > Xyalidae > Theristus > Theristus sp. LFF4_11. The sequence goes on along the minus strand of JASANC010000181.1, from coordinate 41,386 downwards.
TGTGCCTCGATTTTTGAACATAAAAGGAGATGAAAATTTTCTCTCCTGCACACAGGTAGATAATCCATAGGCATGCTGTGTGCACGAGAAATTTTTTCGTGGTGATCTTTAACACGAGCTGTGTGCGCATAACATCAATTCTGAATAAGCTGTTACTTCTTCTTCTCCCCCCTTTTTTTCGACAATGTCATAAAATGTGCAACACCTTACATGCAAGACTTGCGGTAAATGCTTTCAAAGTCACATGCCGTGTTTTGAGACGTGGACACTCTTTCTCGGTTGCTATTTTATTCTGCAAAAACATTTCACGTCCTACGCAAGCTGTTTGGCGTTGTTTATTACTGTCACGGTGGAATCCTGCTTGATTAGGTTGGTAATGGTTCTAGCGCCTTGAAAAGTTTGCACCAATCACGGTTTCGCCTCTGCAGTGTTGCCGTATTTTCAGCAGCAGACACGTGCTGTCCAAAGGGTGCGTCAACTCCAGTGCCCGGCACCGGAGTCACGTACAATCCAGCAGGTGCCCCGGCGGAAGGCCCCAGCGGCTGGGCGCCCACGACCACGGCCACCTGGGTGTGCAACGCGCCATGCACCAGCACAGCGACGTCGACGTGCACAGCCGGAAAGTGGGGAGCCGCCACACCAACGTGTCCCGGTATGAAACAAAACTTTTGCCCAGACTATAAGATCTGTCTGTGGTAAAACAGCTTCGGCAGTTCTGCCTGGTGTCCGTCGCACTGACGAGCCAGGTGGCACCGCGGTATGCGTCTACCTGGCGAAACCGCAAACAGCGAACTTCTTGTATTGCGTCACAAACAGAACTGAATATAACACACACAGACATGTGCTCGGAGTCACGATTTTCACAGGCTGTTGTACTGGCGCTGTACCGGCTAACTCTGGTGTAACCGTGCCAGCGGCAGCTGGAACGAAATCCGCCTCCGTCAACTGCCAAACAACGTGCGGCAAAACCGTGTACACGTGTGTGAATGCGCAAATCTGGAGCAGCGCACCCGCCTGTCCACGTCAGCAAGCATTTTTGTTTTACATTTTCTTTATTTCTGATCGGCTTTAGTTTGTGTCTTTGTCTAGAAGTCTTTCGCAACAGTTCATTATCAAAGGTGTACAATAAAGAGTTGCAGAGAACCAAATTTTTGTGTAACAGCTAATGTCACTCAGCTGTGTTGAGGAAATGAATTTTTACAGTCAAAAAAGACGCGACCAAGAAACTGACCGGAGATGCAACAGTGTCTGTAACTGTACGCTAACAATCTTGGTCAGTTTCTTGGTCAGAGTTTTTTCGGTGATATTCAACTTGCACTGTATTTGTTCAGTTTTCATATAATTGCAGCCGCCACTGACTGCTGCGCCGCAGCGGGTGCCCCGGCGAACTCCGTGTTTGCGGCGCAGACCGCTGCGATCAACGGTGGCTTCATCAAGACCACCACGGCGACCTACCCGTGCACGGGCGCCACCGAATGCGGCAAGGGCGTCAAAGTCTGCAATGCTGGCGCTGCCGCTGGTGCTTGGGCGGATCAGACCGCCTGCTCCACAAGTGGGTTACCATTCAAAATGTTGAGCAATGGTGATGAAGCACGACATGGAGTGCAACATACGGCACATGGTCTGCCTGTGACGCAACGCGCAACCACAGCGGTGTTTGTCTGGAGGTACATTTGTGCAACACAGTTTCCTTGCACCGTTTCCGCATGTGCAGCAACAACATGTACATATGTATTAGCAACAAAGGTCGGTGTAGATGTCCGATCGAACGGTTTCATTAGTCGGTCACAGTTGCATATCTGTATGTGCGACAGTCTCACAGCCTCTCGCCACGTCCGACCACACGCTCGTCCGCTACTTGTACAGTTACAGTGCAGTTGTCCTGTTTTTTCTGTGCAACCAAAACAGCCAGTTATAGCGTAGTAGTATTTGCACGTTCAGTTCAGTTCAGGTTTTATTCTGCAGTGCACGGCATAATACCAGAGAAGTGTAAGACACCATGAGTAGGCAAGCCAAAAAACGTTTCGCTGGTTCGCAGCGTGTTGCTCAACGCAATCAGCAACAGTGGCGGGAGCGACCACGTTCAGTGAGACGGCCAACAACAATCTGGTGCCAGTGGGCACCACCACCTCCGTGACGTCGGCTGCATGCGCCGGCGGCAAGTGCAACTACAAATGTGTGGCTGCGAACACTTGGCAACTGCAGGCGTGAAAGGTCGGCAGTGATTGGGCTGTGTGCTGACAATGTATGTATGACCTATTTTTTCAAACGTGTCCTACTGAAATGACGTCGTGTGCCGCAAAACATGCGCTTGCCGTTCACAGCAAACCAGACTTTCCATTTAGCCGATTTCTTCCCGTAAACAAATGGTGAATGTCGAATCAGCCACACCAACCTGAAATTTTAGTGTCTGTACTTTGACAAACGGGCGTTTTTAAAGCAAATGACGTCATTTTAGTCCGGACACGTTTGAAAAAATCCACAATACAATGATGATACACAATGTGCGCTGCAAATTTTAGTGTTTTTTTTTACAGAACAGACAATTTTTACTTTTTCACTGACTTTTGTGATGGTGTCGGGATTTCAATAATGGTTTTGTTTTAAGTTCGGTATGAAATTTTGTTGTTGTAATTTGTGTTTTGCTTGTACCTGAAGCTTAGAAGCTACAGTTTAAAGTGTAAGTTCATCTTTTTTTCATTACTTTTTTTGAATATATTGTTTTTTGGGTCTCCGAATTTCATGCTGTTCATACAGTTTTATCGGAGTTTCCTGCTTTTCGCGAAATAAAATGGATGGATGGATGGATGGATCAGAGTACAAAACTTTCCGGTGATGAAAAGCTAAAAAATAACCTATTTAGTTGAGCTCGAAAACTGTGAGACTAAGCGAAAACGAGGTTTCTTTAACTAAAACGTCCTTTACTTCCGTGATCGTGAGAATTTTGGTTCTGGGCTGGTGCTAGAAGCTCGTGTCTAGTAACCAGAACCCAGAGACTAGAAGGTTGAGACTTGGTTGAGAAGGTTGCATTGCATTGCATTTTTTGGAGTGAAACTGTTTTCTCATAAATCTGGCGCTAAAGGCTTTTTACTTCTTCATAAAATATCTAGATATTTATTTCGGTAGCAAACCCTTATTGTAAAATACATGCATATTTTTGTGTTCTAGTACAAAAACTACACGGTTTTCTGATGACACGACTGTATGCAACTTTCAAAAGAACAGCCAGCCATCTTCGTCTTCGTCCTCGTCTTCCGGCTCCGGCTCCGGCTCCGGCTCAGAGGCAGCCGACTCCTCAACGGACTGCAGCGACTCGGAGTCCGGCTCCGGCTCTGCCTCAGCCTCAGCGCTGCCGCTGCTGCTTGCGGCCGCTGACTCACTGCTACTGCTACTGCTACTGCTGCTGCTGGATGCGTCGTAGCTGCAACAAGAGCGTGCAATTTGAAGAAAAACTTTGTCTTTATTTTGAAGGAAAAGCTATTGTTTGTGGTGAGCGCTGGTGTGGTGGTCCAGTGTGTTAAAACACTTTTCTCGCAGTGGATCACTGTTTTTGTCGGCTGACAAAAAAACAAAACTCGTTCTTCAGAGGAAGCCCGAAAGCTCAAAAAATCAACATATGAAACGCTGAACGCCTGTCTCAATACCAACTACATAGTGTACAGGGTCAGCCATAATGCGTCACTGAGCAACAGTATTTATTCGAATAAATAAGGCACTCCTTGTATTCTCCATCAAGGCGGGAGCAGTCGCAGACCAGGAGTTGTTTTTTTCAAGAACCAATCGTGTGTGCAAAGGAGAAAGAATGAACAGAATAGCAGACGAAAAATCAATCAGTTAAAAAACAGGTCAAATTTTTGGCCCACAAATATTTGGGTTTTTAAACGTCTTTTTTGTTCATTCAAACTTCGCGCGCTCCTTGCACCCTGAAAAAAGCTGCCATATTAACTCCGCCATTCCGCAATCTCCCAATAAAACACCCATTGCAGAGTCTGTTTTGAAACGCATCTTCACTCACGCAATATTCTTGCAGCCGACTCGATTGATCTCTTCAAAGTCTCGCCATGGTTGGCGCCAAATTGTAAAGTAGCACAGTTTCGTTTTGCCATTCGATTTAGGCTCGCACTCCATTGTTGTTTCTTCATCCTGATGATTGAAAAAATGTTCACGAAACATGACATGACATGACGCCACATTTTACGCAACGATTCAAGCAAAACGTTGCAAAACAGTCCACGTAACGCAACGTAACGTGTTTACACAGCGATTTACGTAACAATTCACGACACTTTGCATCTCCGATCTCACGTTTCACTCGTTGCGCGAAGCACCGACTTCTTGCCAAAAACGTTCACCACAAGCAATTATGTAACAGAATATAAATTGCGCACATCTTTCGCGCACTGCGACTCGCACATGATCACGTGCAGATGGTGCATGGAGCCGGCGACCACTTGCGTCTCCGCCTTTTGCACGTGACACACGACGTAGTGCGCTGCGTCATTCGACTCCGCGTTGTACTTCTCGTCCACCGCAGTCTCGGCGAGGTCCTGGAGTTGTTTCTTGTTGAAAAACGTTGCGACAGACAAAAACTGCAATTTTAGGATAATGATTTTAGCCAGCAGCTAATTCAGAAAAGCGTACACAGGAAACACTGTCAAGTGGGGCGCCCATATCGAGTTCTGTCTATCATTAAGTGCTTATACACCACTCGGCGGGACTTAGATCCACCGAACGCACAGTGCAAAACGCGCTACCACCAAACCACGAGGTTGCGAAACGTGTTTGAGTTTTCGTGAATTGTGTCGTCCAATCACGTGACTCTGCTGATAACTTGTTGTTGGTGGAAAAGTTGAATACATACGATTTTGTTTCGGTAATTCAATAAAAAACCGTGACCGAAACCGTTATAATTCTTTTTTTTAAAACTTTCAAAATACAAAGAAGAACATTTTTCAGCACTGACCGTGATTTCATCGGTGATATCCACCTCGGTTCTGCCTCCTGCCATTGGTTCGGTGCTACGCGCAGACACGCAGCCGACCAGTGCAACGAGCAACAGCACGAATTTTGTGCGCATGGTGACTTTCGGGGGAAAGCGGTTGTTTTCGTTAAATAATGCAGTTGACCAAAATTGTGGATTGTTTAAAACGACTACTAGCCAAACACGTTTTTGTGGTGGGCACAGGAAAGAAGCAACGTTGAAGCAATGAGAGAAGATTATGCGTGGTTTTATTGACGTGTGTAAACAAACATGTAAGTCCAAAAACCGATATCACCCTGCGCCAGAATGGATACGGTGCTTTTACGCCACGTGGGTCTTGACCCGATTTCCTTATTCACCAGCACAGATCTGTTTTCAAATACAAGTGAAACAGCGCAGTGTGTTGTTTGTGAAGAGTAAAAAATGTGGAACTTGTAAAGTTGCTTTATGGGTACCACCGACCAAACAGATTCTTCAAAGTTCAATTTTTTTAGATTTTTTTTTTGCAAGCTTGATAGAGCAACATCTATATTGATCCATACGGTAACCCAGGAAAGATATGGTAGTTACAGTAGTCAACTGAAATTGTACATTGAACAGTTTTCGGCAAACGGAAAGTATGAGATAAGAAGCCATTGGCTGACAGGATGTTGTTCGCTAAAGCAAAATCAAAATCATTAAAAACATGTACCAACAGAAAAGATAACAAGCAATTTTGCTATTTGTCCTACCACATAATAAACGGAAATTATCCAAAGTTTTACATAATGTGAGCTTTTATAGTTTCAAGAAAATCGTTAACAGGAGAAACAGAGGCGATTGGTTTCACCAAAAAATGCCACACTGTTGAAGAAAATGCTGTCAATCAGTTGTTAGCGTGTAATTCTGCAGAAAGTTTGCACACTGGATGAAATGAAAGAAAATATTAAAGAAGTACTTTTTACTGTGGTGCTTACTGCCAAACGCGCAAAAACAATGTCCAGGGTTCAGCATTCACCCTGTCAGTCTAATGTAGACCTGAAAAAGTGAAGTGCAACTTTTTTAGTCAGTTTCGTAGTTCAGCAGTTTTTTCTCTGACGACACACTCACAAAAAATGGCAGGCTAAAAAATTAGCCATATTTCTGCAAAAAAAAACAGCTAAACTTTCCGGTGCACCTTTTGTTCGTGTTGAGAACACAAACGGTGTGAGGGACCGGAAACTTTCAACTGTTTTTTTGGAACTTAAAAAACAGCTTTTTGCATCTGCAAAAAAATACCGTGTGTTTTGAAAATCGTTTGTTTTGTTTACATTTGCACAAACGTCATTGCACAGTAAACAGTGAATATGCAGTGAGACAACAGTCAACGTAACAGTTGCATTCAACAATTGACAATGCTGATTGGCGAAATCGAACCAATGCAACCAATCAGTGCGCTCGAATACAAATGTCAACCAACCAAGTGTAAACATTGTTGAAAAAACTTGTTTTACTCAATTTATTGCATATCGGCCGAAAAGCTGCAAAAATAGTGAAACCATACAAGAGATTTTCGAGAAGAATAAAACTTCGTGGCTTCAGAATGATGTGTGTTTGTTAGTCTTTTGGTGCTGTTTCTGTTACATCTATTTTCACGATTTTTACAGTTGCGGTGAATTGAAAATTCAGTGAACATGTTTTGCTCTGAAAAATCTCAAGACCCTCCGATTATCGGCGATTTTTGTCGTTTCAGAATGACGAACTTCGCATCAGCCACCACTGTCCTGTGCGGTTTATTCTTTGTCTCGCCAATCCACAGTCAACGGATCACCATAATCAACGCGCAGAATGGCGACAAAAACTGCGAATGGCTGAAAGACGCACGCACAATCGGTCAGTGTGGAGGGTTGCAAGCTAAAAAGGCGTCCGAACAGGTGTCCCTGTGCGGTGTCGTGCCTTCCGGGGTGTCCCTGTGCGGTGTCGTGCCCTCCGGGGTGTCCCTGTGCGGTGTCGCGCCCGCCGGGGTGTCCCTGTGCGGTGTCGTGCCCTCCGGGGTGTCCCTGTGCGGTGTCGCGCCCGCCGGGGTGCCCTGTGCGGTGTCGTGTGCCCTCCGGGGTGTCCCTGTGCGGTGTCGTGTGCCCTCCGGGTGTCCCTGTGCGGTGTTGTGTGCCCTCCTGGGTGTCCCTGTGCGGTGTCGTGCCCTCCGGGGTGTCCCTGTGCGGTGTTGTGCCCTCCGGGGTGTCCCTGTGCGGTGTTGTGTCCTCCGGGTGTCCCTGTGCGGTGTTGTGCCCTCCGGGGTGTCCCTGTGCGGTGTCGTGCCCGCCGGGGTGTCCCTGTGCGGTGTCGCGCCCGCCGGGGTGCCCTGTGCGGTGTCGTGTGCCCTCCGGGGTGTCCCTGTGCGGTGTCGTGCCCGCCGGGTGTCCCTGTGCGGTGTCGTGTGCCCTCCGGGGTGTCCCTGTGCGGTGTTGTGTGCCCTCCGGGGTGTCCCTGTGCGGTGTCGTGCCCTCCGGGGTGTCCCTGTGCGGTGTTGTGCCCTCCGGGGTGTCCCTGTGCGGTGTTGTGTCCTCCGGGTGTCCCTGTGCGGTGTTGTGCCCTCCGGGGTGTCCCTGTGCGGTGTTGTGTCCTCCGGGGTGTCCCTGTGCGGTGTTGTGCCCTCCGGGGTGTCCCTGTGCGGTGTTGTGTCCTCCGGGTGTCCCTGTGCGGTGTTGTGCCCTCCGGGTGTCCCTGTGCGGTTTCGTGCCCTCCGGGGTGTCCCTGTGCGGTGTCGTGCCCTCCGGGGTGTCCCTGTGCGGTGTCGTGCCCTCCGGGGTGTCCCTGTGCGGTGTCGTGCTTTCCGGGGTGTCCCTGTGCGGTGTTGTGTGCCCTCCGGGGTGTCCCTGAGCGGTGTCGTGCCTTCCGGGGTGTCCCTGTGCGGTGTCGTGCCCTCCGGGGTGTCCCTGTGCGGTGTCGTGCCCTCCGGGGTGTCCCTGTGCGGTGTCGTGCCCTCCGGGGTGTCCCTGTGCGGTGTCGTGCCCTCCGGGGTGTCCCTGTGCGGTGTCGTGCCCTCCGGGGTGTCCCTGTGTGGTGTCGTGCCCTCCGGGGTGTCCCTGTGCGGTGTCGTGCCCTCCGGGGTGTCCCTGTGCGGTGTCGCGCCCGCCGGGGTGTCCCTATTCGGTGTTGTGTGCCCTCCGGGGTGTCCCTGTGCGGTGTCGTGCCTTCCGGGGTGTCCCTGTGCGGTGTCGTGCCCTCCGGGGTGTCCCTGTGCGGTGTTGTGTGCCCTCCGGGGTGTCCCTGTGCGGTGTCGTGCCCTCCGGGGTGTCCCTGTGCGGTGTCGTGCCCTCCGGGGTGTCCCTGTGCGGTGTTGTGCCCTCCGGGTGTCCCTGTGTGGTGTCGTGCCCTCCGGGGTGTCCCTGTGCGGTGTCGTGCCCTCCGGGGTGTCCCTGTGCGGTGTCGTGCCCTCCGGGGTGTCCCTGTTCGGTGTTGTGTGCCCTCCGGGGTGTCCCTGTGCGGTGTCGTGCCTTCCGGGGTGTCCCTGTGCGGTGTCGTGCCTTCCGGGGTGTCCCTGTGCGGTGTCGTGCCCTCCGGGGTGTCCCTGTGCGGTGTCGTGCCTTCCGGGGTGTCCCTGTGCGGTGTCGTGCCCTCCGGGGTGTCCCTGTGCGGTGTTGTGCCCTCCGGGGTGTCCCTGTGCGGTGTTGTGCCCTCGTCCCTGTGCGGTGTCGTGCCCTCCGGGTGTCCCTGTGCGGTGTCGTGCCCTCCGGGGTGTCCCTGTGCGGTGTCGTGCCCTCCGGGGTGTCCCGCGTGGTTTCCAGTTTTTCGCGTGGTGTTCCTGACCACAAAATGGCTACACCTCGCTCGGCAGTTTTATTTCGGACACGGACACTGCGCGGACACCCATGTAGACAGGACACCTGTTAGGAAGACACCTTTTTTTGGCATGGGCATGAAGTTTTTCTAATTTTGTCGACGTATCTACGTCTACATACCGTCATGATGGACTAGCCCTTAGGAAAAGCCCGGTTGCAGATGTTGCCGAACTACCGGAGCACCGTTACGCAGTGCTTGAGGATTGTCTCTTTTACTATTTGACCGAACGCAACAAGAACGTCACGGGCGAACGACTGCTGAGTAAAGTGTTGCCAATAAAACTGCACCAAAAGCTGACCGTCGATGTGCGACAGGCGGTGATTCGAAAGGCGGAAGTGGTGTGGCACTTTATTCACTACGAAAATGTTTGGATAATTCTGCAGCGTTGCCATAGTTGGCAATTTTTTTATCATGAGTTTGATTTTCAGGACGACATTCTGAAAAGCGCTTACATCTACGGCTATGTTGACATGGTAAGTTGAATTGGCAGCGAAAAAAGCGCATTGCTGAAATTTATTGATTTAGAGCCTTTTTTGAACGGTTCAGACCGAAATGACGTCACGTTGTCTGAAACATGCGCTTTTTTACAAGCGCATCAGAATGGACTCTCCCTTTGGGCGGTTTATTAGCGTGAAAACGTACGTGAAGAAGCAAATCAAACAAAAATTCTGCTGCCAGTGCATGACAATCGAATATGTTTCATAGATGACGTCAATTCGGTCTGACACGTTCGGTAAATTAGACAGTGCCATTAGTGTTATTGTGGATTCATTCAAACGTGTCCGGACTAAAATGACGTCATTTGCTTTGAAAACGCCCGTCTGTCAAAGTACAGGCACTAAAATGTCCAGTTTGGTGTGACTGATTCGACATTCACCATTTCTTTACGGAAAGAAATCGGCTAAACGGAAAGTCTGGTTTGCTGTGAACGGCAAGCGCATGTTTGGCGGAACATGACGTCATTTCAGTGGGACACGTTCGAAAAAATAGGTGATACATGCATTGCATCGCTCAGTCGTGGCGAGACGAACGTCTGACATGGGACCGACGGCAATTTGGCGGCGCTGACACGCTCAGGGTGCGCGGACGAGACGAGATCTGGGTGCCGAACTTTAGTGCCGGGTAAATCGGGGCATGCGCTGAAAAAAATGGCACCACTCATGATCGAAATCGAAAACGACAAAATCTGCAGCTCCCGCATTGGCGGCTCCGTGTTCGTCTTCAGTCGTGTCGAACGCGTTCTTGTGCAGTCAAATGGCACCGTCAATTGTCGTCTCGAATTGACGGCTACTGGTGTTCCGTGTGCCATGAATTTCCGGCGATTCCCGGAAGATGACGATCACAAGTGCAGATTCATGCTCAGAGACGACGAATATGCCGGTGGGGGGGGGGGGGGGGGGGGAGAGACATCTGCAAATCAGTGCAACTTTTGTGTGCAACGCGTTGATTGGCCGGTTGAGTCAGACCAGTGTGTGCTCAGTCAGAATAGGGTGAAAGCCACCAAGTGCACCTCCAACCAGACCGAATGTCCCAACTGAAAACAGACGGGAGCATGCCAACTTGGTATGCCTCTTTGCATATGTTTTGTTTCTCCGTGAACGGAACCCTCGCACGAGTCCTCTAAAATAAAGCGAATCGCCTCCTTTTTTCACAGTTTTCACTTTTTTGGTATTCACAGTAACAGCGTTTTTTTCAAAACCAACACCGTTGCTTATTATTGAATGCATCATATGCGTCTATCTTACCAGTCAGAGTGACGCTTCGTATTTTATGTGCAAGAATCCTGCAAGTCAAAATTTCTCGTTCAACGCTGAAAACACTCGCGCAAACTTTCCAATTTAGAGCTGATCAATCTGCAACTGAGCGACCCCGCACATTCGATCAGCATTCACCCGTCCTACGAAAAGGCGAACTGGAAGATCAGTGACGTCACGTTGGAATTGGCGAACTCAGACGAGAAGAGGACGCAGAGTCTACTGATTTCAATGACCATCTCGCGGCACAGCACAACGCTCGCGCTCGTCTTGTATTTGCCGATGGCGATTTCGGCTGGTACGATTTTGTTTGGTCGAGTGAAATGTGGAAGTCGCACGCGCATATCAGACGGTGTGGCTGAACAATAATCGTGGCACGCTAAAAAAGGTGTCTTGTCCCGCGTGGTGTTCCGGAAATAGAAGTGGCAACACCACAGTCGACATTGTGGGCCGTGTTTTTTCTTTGGGACAAAAACACCCAGATGGATAAGACACCGGACACCTGTTCGGACACATTTTTAGCGTGGGTGTGCACTTGGAGTTCGGGAGAACCACGCGCATGTGCATCGAGACTGCAACGTGCACCCACACGGCCATACACACCATCTTGCACGGGTTTCAAAGTTTTTATTCAACAAGTGATCGAGCGTTTTACATATGATTTCAAAATTATTCTTGCAGCACTGCAGCTGTTGGCGCCACTGTTTGGCGCGCTGAGCGTGCAGCTTTTCGTGAAAGCGGTCACAGTCGCCATGCAGATGCTCTGCTTCGCCCTGCTGTCGGAGACAAGCTACGAGGTCGGCATCGGTCAAACGGACACGCCTATCGTCTGTGCGTGCTTTGCGATTGTCGATTTTTTTGGAAAAAATGCTTGATTCACGCTAAAAAAGGTGTCCCGCGTGGTGTGTTCTTCCGGAAATAAAAGTGGCCGCAACACCACACTCGCCCATTTTAGGGTCACTTTTTGTTCCAGAACACGGACACACCGCGCCGGGACACCCAGGCGGACAGGACGGGACGCCCGACCCCGACCCCGGGCACCGGTTGGCGCCTTCGGGTTTTGGAAACGGTTGAAAGAAAAAGGAAAAACATTCTCTGTTAAACAGTTGCTATATCGTCCACAGAACAAACCACTTTTTACGTAGTCAAAAGCGACGCAACAAACTTTGTTAGAACATTGAAGTTGAACAATTTCTCAGTGGCTATGTTTTGAGTGCGCATCACACGCTGAACAACATGCCAAACTGAGTTTTGAAAAGAATTTTGGCATGGAATGAATTTTTGGGAGAATGGATTTTGGCATTTTGTGCGTGTGCATCATCTCCACAGTAGTTGCACAACCAAGCGACCCCCCGCCAAGTGCGCACATTATTGCAGACACGTTCTACGAGTGCACGATCGTGCTGGGTCTGTTATCGTTCTGCATCACGGCGCTGCTGTTTGGCCTGACCCGCCGGCGCTTCCGTCTGCCCGTGCCGCACCACGTCAGTCTCGCAGCACGCACCGTCAACTGCACGCTCTTGGCACCATGCACGTCACGTGACCAGTTCGACGTGAATCACGTGAACGCGCACGAGGATCACCACGTCGACTGGCTGCACGTTTTCGTTGCTGTGAACTCGCTCAGTGCACTGTTGCTCTGTGTGGTTTATGTGCTCGTGGTGGTCGTGATCACTGGCAGTGCGTAAGGTGAGCAGGAAACACCACACGCAACACACAACGCTAATGCAACATGTGCGTAGTGGAACATTACGCATAATTCGTAAAGTCACGAAATGTTGCGTGCAACGCAAAACGTTGCGTAGTTATGACGTGAAAGTTGCGTAAAATGTTGCATGCCATATTTCATGAACGTTGCGTGAACTTTTTCGTGAAACCTTGCGTAAACTGTTATCAATAACGTTGATGCGTAAAAATGTTAGATGAAACGTCGAGTAAATTATGCGTGAAATGTCACGTGAACGTGCGGAAATGTTACATGAAACGTCGAGTAAATTATGCGTGAAATGTCACGTGAACGTGCGGAAATGTTACGTGAAATGTTTCGTGACACATCACGTGAAACGTTGCGTTAATCGTTGTGCAAGACGTTGCGTGTCGTTTTTTTCTCACTGTGTGCTGATTGGGCATGTTTTCAGGCTGAAAGTCATCATTAAAAAGTTGAAATTTTGCATTTTGCATTTAGCATTTTGCAGTGTTGTAGAAACTTGATTTTTTTGTTGGTTTTTATCTGGGTTTTGTGTTCTTTTAAAGCAACTTTCATTGAATAATAAAGTTGTCAGAAAGTATATGCACTTATACACTATTCAAAGTTAAAATTGATGCCCCTCCGAATATAAAAATTGCTTTGAGAGATACGCAGAATTATACAAGCACAGTTGCAGCAATTAAAACGGTCATATTCATACTTATCTTTTCCATGTCACTCATGCGATTGCCATGAACGCCTCAAAGTCCCACAGTACGTGTTTTATCAAATCTCAAACATTTCACCTGGCTTTTTCAAAACGCCTCAAACATTTCCTTGTACACACTGAATGTACAGACAACTCCCTGATGTGAATTTGATAGAATCGCAGTTCTGATCTTCTGTTTCTGGCACGTGTTCAAATTTATTCGCCACACATTTTATGTTTCTTCAAAATGATTTGAACGTCAATTGACAGTGGGGCCATCTATAATTGACAGCTGTTTGAAAAGGGAGGGGGCAAGACACGACATAGCTGAAAAGGATTCGTGTGTATGCTGCGCGCCAAACATGTTTTGCTGTCCGCCAACGATTTGTAATCTCTGAATCAGAAATTATTGCACATTTTCATCATTATGATGCTTGACGTGTTCCGATCTGACGCTGATTTGCTGAGTATAACTGACAGGTTTTGAAACGGTTTTGATAACGATTCAGTGAATGAAACACACGATTTTTTCACTCAAACGGGTTTTGCCAAATTTTGTTTTAAACCGATTTAGTTGCACCACACCGTAGCACGGGTAAGAATCAAACATTTGTTACTCTCAACTGTAATTTTGTTTTTAAACCACAAAAAGCCACAGAATGTAAGCCAAGCAGGCCCAGTCTTTTATGAGACCTGCGGGACTTTTTTGAGCGCATTCATGCGGATTTTTGAAAAACGTGCAATGAAGCAGCGCTGGGGTTAATTTCGTTTTTTTCTGAATGTTTGCTTTTTTATTTGAAATTTTACCCGAAGCGTGAATTGATAGATTAACGGTAATTACAGACACTGTTAAATGCTCCTCTGTTCAAAATCAACAAAAATCAGCAGTTTTGTTTGATTTTTGTCAGTTTTTCATTTCCGTCACGAGCACACCTTTGTCAACATTGTTCATATGACAACAAAAACGGGTTTCTGTTTTGCTTATTTTGAAAATTTTGATTTGATTACTGTAGCTCATAAGAAAAATCGAATGACGCTGCTGAAAAATGGGAACCACAGAAAAAAATGCGAAAAACATCTGTTTTTGTTGTTGCGGCTGTTTTTTGTTGTTGTTTTTCAACACAAGAATGCATTTCGTACGAATGGTGACACGCGAAAGTGTCATTTCGTTCAAATCAACTGCATTGATTGGTTACACTTATCAGTTGATCAAACAACCTTTTCCAAAGACATTTTGCTTATTTTTACCGCAACTTTTTGCATCATGAGTTACAATTGACAATGCATCTGTTTTGCAAGTAAATCCAACACTTTTATTTTTTGGTTTTGCAGTTTTTATTATTATTATTCATATGCATATATCCATTTATATCATCACAAGTGACAGAGGATACAAAAATACAAATTTAGTTCAAAAGTAACAAAACTCAGTGAACGTCGTAACGTTGTTTCATTGTTCAGGGCCGCATCCATTGCATAAAAGCTTTGCATCATTTTTTAAGTCTTGAAAACACTCTTGGAAAACGAAACACTACATTTGGCAGATTTTTCGGAACTATGAAGTGATGAACGAGATTGGATTTGAAATTTCAATGTCTATCGGTAAAAAGGCACAAACTGTTGGTGGATGACATTATGAAATTACAAACAGCGAGTGCTTTATGAAACAAATAGAAAAACGTGAGAGATTGAAAAGCCCGTGAAAAATTGCACACACAGTTGAACTGAATGAAACTGTGGTTGGCAGAATTGGAAAAACTTGAAAGTAGATAGATATACAGAGATTTTTTTCAAAGTTTCGGGTACTCTTCGACAGAAATTACAGACTTGAACAGTGAATACCTAAAACTGAATACATTTGAATGAAAACTTGCACTGGGACTTGTTCAATCGGAAAAGAGAATTTTGTGCAATTGTCAGGGTGCAAAATGTACAAACTGCCAACAAAAAAAACAGAGCAACAACGGAATTTAAGGAAAAGTAAGTGGAATTTTTTGGTTTCAGCAGACAGTTTAAAACAAATTGAAGTATTCAAAAATGAAAAACAAGCGAAACCAAATGAAACCCGATTTTCAATAATGACAGTAAAAGATTGACAAATTACAATAACAAAAAGAGTAAAGCGAGAAGAGTGAGACGGGTCTCTACATTGAGAAGAAAATGTTTGCGTTTCTTTTGTGAAGTAAATTGAAATCCAAGTTGAAATTGAAAAATAAAGCTTGCATACCAAAATTCAAATTCAGCAGATAAAAATGTGTTTTTCTTTTTGAAAAAATGTGTGAGCGCATTCTGTCCAGTATCAATAATCACCTCTGACCAGTATATTCACAATCGAAAAAGGGTTTGAATAAAAAATTGAAACACACAACAACAAACGACAACAAAACGCAATCAATCAATCGATTATTCATACATAATCAAATCCGGTTTGATCGGATGCTGAAGACGAGGAATAATTATTGCATTGATGCGTTGCTGATGCTTGCTGATTTTGCTGTGTCCTAACGGGGCGCTGTTGTTGCTGCTGATGCGCTGTTCTCTGAGTAGATGACGACGATGATGACGGATTTTGCAGATTTTGCTGATTGCAATTCTGCTGATTCAAAGTTGAATTGTTGTTGTTGTTGTAAATCGGCGTTCTGCTGCCGACGACACAGAGGATTTGCGGACTCTGATGCGCGGGCACGGGTGAAATCGGAGTCGACTGACCGGACAACGAGGTGCAGGCGGTGCTCGCTGGCGACAACGACGTCGACGTGGACGTGGACGAGCCGTACTGCTGATGTTGGTGTTCGTGGATGTTGTCATTGTTGACATTGCTGTTTCTGCCGGCCATTGCTGTTGCGCTGGTGTGGACACGCAGTGCCGCCGGCCAATGGTGATACGACAGTGTCTCGACGTTCACATTTTTGCCGCCATTATTCTTATCACTGTTTTCGTTCAAATTGTTGACCATCAACGCGGTGAATTGCGGTGGCGGCGCAGTGGGCGGCGCCGAATCAGGCAGCACCGGCGGCGGCAGCATGCGGGACGCGATTGACCGTGCCGCTGCTGACAGGCCGCTGCTGACGCCGGCTGACGCTGACGCATCGATGCGCTTGTTGTTGCTCGTTGTGTGCACTCGAATCGCCGTGTAGTCGCCACCGCCCGTGTTGGCGTCATCGGCATCGTCATCGTTGTCGTCATTGGTTTTGTTCCGCAAATAATCCGTGTACTGATTCGCAATCGCCGCCGTCTTATGCCGATGCCACCAATTGTCATCGTTCTTCGCGTTGTTGTTGTTGTTGTTGTTGTTGTTGTTGTTGTTGTTGTTGTTCGCTCGCGACAACTCCAACGCCGCGTTCCGACGGTTCTGCGCCTCCGACGCGGACGACGACTCGTGGTCGGACGTCGTTGGACGATCGAACGGCGATGTCAGTTGCGCTCGACGGTAAAGCAGCACGACGACGGTGGCCAACGCGAGCACGACCACGGCGAAACTGGCGACCGTGACGAGCAGCGCCGTGTGCAGGTGCGACGCGGCCTCGCTGGACGGGGCGCCGTTGATGCGGGGCATGTCCGTGCGACGTTGGTGGTCGTAGCCGTGCAGCGGACAGTCGGCGTCCGCAATCTCGCAGTTCTTGCCTGCAAGATGTTTGAGATTGGTTTTTTTTGTTTTAGTGGGCTCGAGTGTTTGCAAATTTGATTGTTGTGCTGGAACTGTTCATTGATGGGATGCAAGCTAAAAAAAGCTGTCCGCACCGGTGGCTGTCCGGTGTCCGGTCCGCCTGGATGTCCCGCTCGGTGTCCGTGTGTCCCGGAAATAAAAAAAGTGACCCAAAACGCCAAGTATTTTTAACATACTGCTGCCAAATAGCACAATTTTTTCCAGAAAATTCCAGACCAGAACACCACGCGGAACAGGACACCGGACACCCAGTGTTTGGGCGCTCTTTTTTTAGCGCGAATAGAAAGACATTAAACCGAGGTCAAAATCGACGAAAAAACCGCCGGGAAAATCAAACCTGAGTAGCACGGCGGGCAGGTACACTTGTAGTCGTCGACCAGATCGCTGCAGGTGCCGCCGTGACGACACGGACGCAGTGTGTCGCACTCATTCACGTCGATTCGACAGTCCTTGCCGCGAAAGCCCGGCCGACAGACGCACTGAAAGTCGTTCACCCTGTCCAGACAGGTGCCGCCGTTGGCGCATGGCCGTTGCACGCAGTCGTCGATGTTCTCCTGGCACAGGGTGCCCATGAAACCGGCGCGACAGCGACACTTGAACGAGTTGATCTGCAGTGGATGGGCGGCATGATCAGGGCGCATGGAATAAATGGGACGTAAAGCGACAAGACGTTTGGCCTGTGGAACCTAGCGGGCAGAAAACATGTTGAATACGGGAAAATAACACTGCAGACAAAGCTCATTGCAAACATTGACCCACATTTTCTGGTCTGGCCACAAATTCTGCCCAAATTTTGCTGCCCCAAAACTCAACAAGCCAACATCTCTCCTGCAAACCTGATCCTCGCAAGTTCCGCCGTTCATGCAGGTCATCTCGGAGCAGTCGTTTGTGTTCTGCTCGCAGTTCGGCAACTCAAAACCAGCGGGGCAGGCGCATTTGTAGGAGTCGCCGTCACGGATGCAGCGGCCACCTGGAACGTTTTTTTGATGAAAAACTGCGTTTTTTGTTGGTACCTCGATTTATTCAAACTTGTCCGACTGAAATGCCCACGTCTTTTTGCCTTCAAACAAGCCCAGGGACCATACGATTCCAGTTTAGTTGACCTCTATACGTGTTTGTCACGTGAAGTGGTCAGAAAAATGATTGTTAAGAATTGTTATTTATTCACACCAAACACCAAAAACTATCAGCAAAGTTTTGTTGGCCACCATTATCCGAAACTCCTGTGCGCTGATTGGCTGCCGTCATGTTGGCTCATCAACCAATCAGCAACCATCAGTTCGTCATCGTGTTATTCTGATTTTGTCGTCCCCTCTCTCATGTCCATTCGCTAAATATTTCAACATCAACATCAACAAAACGAACAGGACCGAAAATTATTGAGTGTGGACTGGAGTCAATTATCAAACACAAGAAAGCGCGTCCCGGCAGTTCGCACATTTCACATGTGAAGCGCCTTTGGCCATCTTGCAACACGTCGCTCAGCCATATTGCCCAATGAAATATGGCATTTTTTTAGTATGAACTCGACAAAAACTACGTAATTATAGCGCCGTATTATTTTTACAATCATGTCATGTGCACCGTCGGAACCAGGAAATCTGCTATACCCCCCCCCCCGTATGTTATACGGCGGCAAATCGCTGTTTGATAACCAGTAGTACTAACAACAGAAAACTTCTGGCCAATTCTGTTCATGAGTCCGCATAATTTGCCCCTTCGTCCCCCTGAATCACTCAATCAAGTAAAAATTCATCTCAATAGAAAGATAAGGCAAACGCAACACGCACTCATTCATTCAGACACGTGCTTGTAAATGTGAGGAGCAAGACCAGGAGTTCAACACCAGAGTCGGCAGGTCACAAAGGAAAAATGCTGAAACGCAGAGGAGGTGTACAACAAGAAAATACACCATAAGAAGCAGCCTAAAGTGCTCTCTGGAGCATTTTGGTGAAAAAAAAATTGTGTTTATTAACTGCACTAAACATTCGGAACGCAAATACCTACAGCAAGCCATTTCTTAAGTGCTTTTTCATGTGTGTTTGTTCCTTCCTTTCGACTTTTGTTGACAGTTCATGTCTAAGTGCCGGTGATCCGAGATAAAAAAATCCACTTTACACCCCACATTTTGTTGAAATGGAACCTTCTAAAAATTAGATTTTACAACTATGGACAGGTGTTACACGTACGCACAGTTATAAAACGGTGCATACAAAAAGCGTATTTGTAGACGATAAAAATTACATTTTGACGGGTCGGAATATCCAATTACAGGGTGCAACTAAATTCAAATCGTCACGACACTGGGGACGGAAAAACGCCGTTTAGACCCCCCATGCGGCTCGTGTTTCGGGGGTGGTATACGGTGGGTGAAGAGTGGACAAATTAAAATTTTTATGGTACCGACACAGATGAGAAGAATGGGGATGGCCCACCCATTGAAACTACGCGGCAACAGATTGTTGTATTTTGTGGAAAATCACCGTCACCGACAAATAAATCTACCGGGTGGCCGATATTATTGTTTACAAGATATTGTTTTCGGTTTGTTCTAAACGTTCATTGTTGTATTGTTTTGGATTATGCGCAATAAAAAAAGAATTACAATAAAACTATATGGTTTTATTGTTTAATTCCTAGATTTGCGGCACACGACCAATCATAACCACTCCAAAGAACGGTAAAAAAGGAAGAAACACAAAGTTTTGCAATAAGGGTGTCTTTTGTTGCGACCAATCAATTGCAATCTGTCTTTCGGTTGATACGGTAATGATTACGGCTATTGAATTAAAAGCAGAAGGTATTTTGTGTTATTTGTTGTTGGTCTTATTTACAAAGAGCTCCAAGGCGCGTGCCATTTCAAGTGGAATCACCACATTATTGTTGATTCAAAAGCAAAAAAAAAGAAAAAACAGCAGCGCACGGGTGTTTTTTGTCCGAAGGCCACTTTCGACGCCTTGAGCACACAAAAACACCAACAGAGTTTTACATATTCTTACATTTTATGATGCCATAAGCCAATCTGGCGATCTGGCTGTGTAGTGCATTTTCACAGTCTCCAGTTTTTTTGCTTGTTTGCTCCCCAAAAAGCAGTGAAAAAAACCAGGGCATAAAAATTCAGTGAACCGGAAATTTTTCAAACGCCAATTTTCAAAGAGATGAGCATGGCATACAGCAGCTACTAAAAAGCAACAAAAACACAAACACACACCAGGCGAATATAAATAAAATAAATATTGATTATACGCCCGGGAGTCAGCGAGTGCTTTGTATTTTCACCCCCTGGTTTTGTTCAATCGGCGATTCTCCACACATATCTTCGACGCAGTTCACAAATTTTTCGGCCAAAAAAAATTTATGCACGCTTCTTCACGTCAGACAGACAATTGTCGCATTGTAAACATGTACTACACAATAATGCGGTGTGTATGCGAAATTCCTGGTAATGATCACACACAAAAAAACTGGCCATGGTCCATCCATTTATTTTGCCTTGGCATATTGCATGAGTCCATGGGGGATGCGGGCGGCACTTGAAAAGACACACACGCGACAGATTTTCACTTTGAATTTTTTTCCATTCAAGACGTACGTTTCTTTCTACAAAGCAGCGAATCAGTGTACAGAGGCACTGTCAAAGCTGTGAGCATGAGCTGTTCAATTTTTCAACTGGAATATTGCAATCGTGTCCAAGGAAAAACGACTTTCATGGTGAAAAAGAACCAAAGCGCAACAAAACATGCGCACACTGGACAGCAGATGGCGCAGTGGCATACTGGCAAAAGACGTGTGTGCGCGCGCGGCAGCCTTTTTTGTGGAATATTACACAAAATCAGCGAAATCAGCATGGATAGTTTCCATTTTTTAAACCACACAATCATTCAGTAAAGCTTCTGCCACGCGCATAAAATATGGACACTTCACAACCTTCAGAACATCTTTATAAACTGGTGGTGATGTATGAATACGACACAGCCAGACTAAACCCTAAAATCTTCAAAACTTCAGATACATGTACATGTACAAACAAGGTTTGAACAATTATTGGTCTCCACACGCTTCTCACGCTGTTTAATTGAACGCAATAGTATCGAAATTTCGCATGTAACCAAATCAAATTGAATAAAAAATCCATTACAGCCGAACTCTAACTTATAGACAATCAGCTGATTGGCTGGTGATGCTCTCTGTGCACACGGTCAGACTCCGCCTCCACCAGCACTGCCTGCATGGAAAGCATGCATGCACCGACCAATCAGCTGACTGCCAAACAACTTTAGAATGCGACGGTAAATAGAGAATGCCAAATGTCGTGACCGACCGTTCTTGCACGGGTTCGCCTCGCACGCGTCCCTGCGCACATCGCACACCGGTCCCGTCCACCGCTGATCGCAGACACACCGGAAGCCGTTGGCGTTGACCAGGCAGGTGGCGCCATTCTGGCACGGCTCGTCACGGCACGTCTGTGCGCTCACCTGGCAGTGGCGGCCGCTGAAGCCGTCCGGGCAGTCGCAGCGGTAGCCGTCGCTCGCTGGAGACGACTGAAAGAAATGCCAGCGAAGTCTTGCACAACTGTTGCATCTGGGGTTTTTTCTTGTGGCGTGCTGAGTGGTTGTGTGGATTTACGTGGGAGCTTTTTCTTGTTGCATCCCGATCCTAGGGCGATTACGTAAAAAAAGGCCGATAAATTGTTCAGGCCTACCAAATAAAGTGCTGACTAACAAAAAATTGCAGTTTCAAGTTCTTACAAAAAAATACCAGCTTTGACACTATTGGAATGAACATCCAAATTCATTCGCCCAAACAAAAAGCCAAACAAGCAACGGCCTCTAAGAACAGTCCCTCAATTTGCCTCTCGCAATTGTGTCCGACAACCAACCCCAATTAAAATTCACTAAATTTGCCCAAAAATCACTCAAAATTTGCCCAGTTCGCCCAAAATTTACTTTTTTCAGCAAAACTTCGCACCAAAACACCCACCAAACAACGGCCTCCATTCAGGCACGGCCTTTGCGAGCAGTCCTCGATTTGCACCTCGCAATTCGTGCCCGAAAACCCCGGCGGGCAGGTGCACGTGTAGAAGCCCTCTCCCGTGTTCGTGCAGGCGCCACCATTCTCGCATGGCTCGTGATGGGTGCAGTAGTTTAGATCTGCAGTTATTGGAAACCGTTTTCAAATTCTATCCAAAATGTTCTGAAAGACGGGTCATGCGCTCTGAACGTTGTTGAATTGGCTGCCGTAATTGTAGGGAACCAGCTGATTGGTTGGTGATCGATCACGTGACGCACATGCTTTCAGTTCAAAACCGACTCTACTTCTGCAGCAATTTGTGGACACCGCGAAAACATGCATACCGTAAATCACCAACCGACTCAGCTGATTCCCTGCATCTAATTTAGAGTTCGACAGCTATTGTGGAATTATTCGAACGTGTCCGGACTAAAATGACGTCATTTGCTTTGAAAACGCCCGTCTGTCAAATTACAGGCACTAAAATGTCAGTTTTGGTGTGACTGACTCGACATTCACCATTTCTTTACGGAAAGAAATCGGCTAAAACGGAAAGTCTGGTTTGCTGTGAACGGCAAGCGCGCATGTTCGGCGGCACATGACGTCATTTCAGTGGGACACGTTTGAAAAAATAGGTCCTACCTTGATTACAGAAGAGTCCGCCCCAGCCCTCCTGGCAGTCGCAGCCGAACGGACGGACGCATGTGCCGTGCGCACAGCCGGGGTAGCGCATGCACTCGGCGCAGCGCTCGCCCAGCCAGCCCATCTCGCACTCGCACACGCCCGGCGCCACGCATTTGCCGTTCGCGCATCCGCGTGCGCACACCGCTGCAAAAGCGAGAAAACGTTTTTTGGTTGAAAGTTTTTTTTCCAGTTTTTGAACTGATTTTTTTTATTTTGTTGCATTTTTTTCTGTTCAGTCAGTGTTGTTTTTTTTCCGACACGCTAAACTCACACGTCCCAAACTCGTGTCCCGTGTCCCGGGAATGGAAACTTCTAATGATGCTAAAATTGCTGAAATCTATTGGAAATGTTACTAGAGCAACCACCGGTTAGTTGTGTGCACACGGCATTCTGAGAAAACTTCTCTTCTGGGACATGCGGCGTGACAGGACACGGGACACGCTTTGGAGCATTTTTTCTCAGCGTGTTTCAGATTGGCTGCAGTAACAACCAATCATACTGTGTAGCAAAACATCTTGTTACCGCACACAAAAAAAATTGCTGTCCCTCCCATTCTATACCAGGCGTGCAAGACGCTACCGTTACAATTTTTTTGCAAAATTTAGCCAAAAAAGCATATTTACCGTTCACGCATCAAGAACGTTAGATGAAACACGTTCTTGAAATTCATGACACTAAAGAGAGACAACAAAAAACAGGCAGAACAGAGACACAAAATCGACAGGTGCACGAAGTTTATCATTTCGGCCCCCTCCCCTTTCTACCCCACCTATTTCAAAACATGTGCACTGGTGTCATGTTGGAAAACAAGAACAAGACAGAATGAGCGTTTTTAAGACAAATATTGCTGCTGCGTCTAAATACACACGTTCACATTTTTCAGACATGTACAGCGCGACTGAACAACATAATGCAAAATGGGAGAACACTGCAAAAACGAAGCAGATGGCGCAATTCCATTGTATCCATCGGGTGCGTGCGTCTTTTATTTTTCATGAACTGCGTGTTGCGCGTCTGGACGGCTCAAGTTTTTTTGTCATGCGCCTAATTTTATTCTAAATTTTAGTTGTGGAACAAACCCCGTTCAGCGAAAGATCTTTTGTTTTTGTTTTTTTTTTGAAAATACGTTAGAACAGAAAAAAGCGCTTTGGAAATTGTTTCAAACTGTTCTAAACTTGAATCGGGCAAGCTGACATGTTCGACTAATCGATGAACAAATCAAGGCACAATGGATTTTTCGTAATCGTAAAATCTAAACGTCTTTCTTCACCAACGCAGAATTTCAATCGATCTGTGTGGTCTGTCTAATCAAGGAGACATCAATAAAGCACACGTTTTTTTAAAATCATATCGGACATGAACAGCAAACAATTTGTGACAGCAATTGGAAAAAAAATCCTCGAATCGGAATAATGAATTAACGATTAAATAAAAACAATTGAAAAAAGACAACAACGCACGCTGATCACAGTTGTCGCCGGTCCACCCGGGGTGGCATCGCTTGTTGCCAGCGGCGTCGCAGTCGAAGTGCACGAATCGGTCATCGCGCGCTTTGCAGCGCCTCGCGCAGTCGCCTCCGTAGTAGTCGCGCTCGCACACCACGCGATACTGCACGATCAACCGGGCGGCGTCAGCGTTCGAGCGTTGTGCAGCGTCGCGTCGCCAAACGCGACTCATCTGAAGGCTGCGTGCCGCTGCGTGACGCAGCACCAACGCGCGATCGTCGGTCGACGCTGCAACGGAGACAATGTATGTCGTTTGGTGCAATGGGCTTGGCATTGGCACACGACGGTTTGGGTGATTTGATTTGTGTTGTGGCCCGACTAGGTGACTGCAGTGTAGCCTGTGGATTTGAATTCCATACATTGTTCGAGACTAATCTGCGTTTTGGATGTGAAAGGCACTGCTTGACAAACTGAACAATCCATCACACTCACAGCACTGTGCTTTTGTTGCATTTGTTTTTTTCTCAAAGATTCCTGTTTTCCTGAACTCGTTACAAGCAACCATTGTTTCATTGTTGAACAAGAATCGTTCAAAACTACCCCCGTTTTTCACACGTGAATATCTCAATCATATTTTGAAACATGGCACACGCAACAAAAAATGCGCTTTTCCGATAAGACACACACACACACACAAAACACCGAAATACAAGAAGTTCCTTTCAGAAAAAAAACGAAAAACTTGTAACAAGACAACCACGCACATCAAATTTAAAATAAAAAATGGTGACTTGACAGTTTTAGGGTGGCGTCTGTCCTTGTCGCGTGTCACTGCGGTTGCGTCCAAATACTTTTTGTAAAAACATATCAATATCATGAATCCATTTGCCCAGAAACACCATTATGTGAAGCACACAACATATTGTTTCTTCGTGTAAACACACTGCGCGTGGCGCCGTCGATATAAGTGATCGAGAAAAATAGCGGTGATAACAAACACGCGCTCGCAACTTCGCTTCATTGATAAAGCTTATGTGTTGTACACGTCCAAAACATTGCTTCTCTGCTTGTTCCGTCCGTCCTGGTGCTACAAGTCAGCACCAATTCACATGTCCACATGTCTGTATCTTGTTTATTATTGACGGGTGTAAAACTCTTGACAAATGCACACAACGAAACACAGACTACTACAATTTGTACTCGAAATTGCTAACATACTTTGCTACTGTGAACCCGGGCTCTACCGAGAATATGGATAGTTCTGATGTTAAACAGGCACACGAAATTTACAAATTGGACTGATTGGCAGACAAGTTGCAGTCAAGCCAGTCATACGTTAAGGTTAAAATCATGAAAAAAAACAAAAAAAAACAGATACAATCGACTGTTTCGCACCTTGCTGTGGCAGTGCCGTCGGCGCGTCCACGCTTCGATTTTGCCAAACTTCAACGATCAACGAAAAGTCGCCCTGGAAAGCATGTTTTTTGAATTTTGCGACTTTCCTGACACTGGTCATTTTTTGCGCAGATCAATAGGCGACACCGATCAATTGACGTGTGTTGTCTTGTATGCATTGTTTTCAGTAAAACCTGTTTTACCCGGAGGAAACGACCCAATGCACCTGAAACTTTTTGCCATCCACACGGATCCGGTCCCTCGCGAAAAACATAACGAAGACTATTATTATTTCACCCACGATATTTCACAGAATACGCGTAACGATTAGTCAGATTATTTATTTGCTGTCTAGCTGGGAAAGTGCACGGATTTTCAACAACAACAAAATACAGAAATATTTTTCGTCCACAGCAAAAATGTTCAACAATAACGCAAAAAACACGCTTCACTTTTTTCTCAATATGTGACTGAGTGGCATAAAGCCACACATGAAAACAGTGGCACCCACACCGACAGCACAGTCAAGCCAAACTTTTTGCAACCATGTGAAAGTGCGGTTTGAATGGAAACTGCATTGTAGCTATGCGCTGGTTTTGGGTGTGGAATATCGATAGGTGCCTTGTGAACAGTTTTTCGGCAATTTTTCGATTTTCTCGCTTTGTCTGCTGTTCGCTGATTGGTTGCCCTTGCGTTTCAACCAATCAGCTGACAATAGATGAAATGATTCCAAATCAATAAAAATGGCGCAACAAATTGAGCACAAAAACAGCACAAAATAAACCACAACAGCAAAGAAAAATGGAACTGAAGTGAATAGGCAACAACTGACCGGCCATTTGAACGAGAACGGAAACTGGATCGGATGCTGAGGCGACGTTGACAGAACAGTGTCCAGAGCAGTCACTCGACTGCCGTAGGTGCACGGTGGGGCCGGATCGACGTTCGCCTGGTACTGCTTCAGGCATATTCGCAGGAACAGCTCGCGGCACGCTCTCGCGCAACCCCCTGTAGTTGTTGATCTCGACTCACCGTCGCAACAATCACCGTTGGCCGTTCGTTGTGTCGGATTGTGGAATTCGAGTAGCCGCAGTTCGAAGACGCCACCGCAGTGCGTCTGAAAGTGGAAGAAAGAGGGAAATGAATGCGTTTGGTTGTTGTTGTTGAAGATTCAGACATTTGAGCGATCACAGTCAGTCATGAAATCGATATTCCCATGTATGGTTTCCAACGCGTGTTACACTCTTGTAAATTGCATAGCAGTTTCAACTTGAACGTTTACCATTGTTTCAAAGTTTCAAAGTAAAAATGGATGCGGATTCCACTCGTTTTGAAAAACGAAAAAAAAACGAATGGCAACCAGTTTAGCGCTGATCAGTTAGCAAGCAATCGGCGTCATTCCAATTCTAAAGCAACCCAATCAGCATGTAGTTGAAAATAAATTTTTGTGAAAATCACTTTCAAACCTACCTTCGTAACAATCGAGCTGATCAACACCGCAGTGAAGAACGCAGACAACTCCACTTGCATTTTGTGAGAGAAGTTTCGAAAATAATTGCGCCTATTTATTTATTTTCTACTGATGAAACAGCTGCCAATGATTCAAGACGTTGCCATACAAAGAGACGAATTGTGATGATGTTGATCAACGAACATCACTTTCTATTTCGTTGTTGTTGTTTATTAAAATTCCACAGCCAGCTGGAAAATACAGTGCGGCAATTAGACCAGATGGTCTGAAACTTTTGGAAACAATGAAAAGTTGCACATGAAAGAGAACAATTTTGCAAACGGAAGTATGCATAAAAGTGATTGATTGGAACCAGTGTGTGTTTTTGCAACAAGAACAATTTTTGAAACATAGTAAGCAGCAGTTTTTTTTGCACAGATGGTTTTCTGGAGAATAATGGAGCAGAGTGCACTTCAAAAAACCGTGGCTGAAGTTTTTGTAAAAGCACACGAATACCGCCAAATCTAAAAAAACAAATAAAATCAATTGACTGACAGTTGGCATACGAAGTTTCTTGGAATGAAAAAAAAAACGCCGTGTGAGTCACCTCACCAATATGCAAGCTCTTCAAGAACAAAACAAAAATAAGAATGGCGAAACAGAAGCCAAGGCACGTGCCGAGTGAAACAATGGAACTGCAGACTATGCTTGTTGAACCAACAATGAAAACAGAAACAAAATTTACACACATGGAAACACCAATAAACAACAGGCTACTAACACTGAATAATAACGTAATCATCACACTAAAAAGGGAAAGTCACCAAGTCGGAACAGCGATAAACAGGCTAATCACACCCAAAGGCGCCAGACCAAATAATCATACACGCAAAGTGGTATACCTAATGTCCTTTTAGGGGAAAGACCATTCGAAAAAACCTCCAGATAATCAGCACCATTAGCGAACTCGTGTATACCCATAACAAGAACTGATACTAAAATAGAGTGGATGTGGATCGGATGTAAAATCAACTAACAATGGAACAGGCAGACTTCACTGCACAACAATGGGGAAAAGAAGAGAAAACACAAAACGATACAACTGTTATGTTTCAGAAAAAAATATTCCAACAAGACGCTTTGAACATTCTTTAATAAATATAGTGAGCGCACATAGTTTGATCAACATTTACACCATCTGTCCCGGTGTGTGCATACGCACATGTCTCCTTTGTAAACTGCAGCCAATCAGCATCAAGCAGCATAACAAGAGCACCTTGCATCTCAGGCTCTGCAAACGCTACAGTATGTCCCGGCCCGCGCATACTCATAAGATGCGCGTGCGTTACATACATACACGCAGTGATACATTTTGACCACAATTATTTTTATCAAACGACATAGAAAAGACACAACAGATGGTTGGTTGGCATAAAACATACACTAGACTGAAACAAGAAGGAAGACACTTCATTTATAATACGGAGTATGGAAGTAGAAAAAACGTGTAATATGCAAAGAAAAAAGTCGATCATGGTTTTTTTTTGAAATTGCTGAAATTTTCCTGAACTTGAACATCTTTGCAGTCGATAAAATAAACATCAAAAACGGGCACACGGGTGCAAATAAAAGGCTCGCATATATCAAAAAATGTATAAGAGATTTTATCACAACCCTATTGGGAGGTTTGTTTTGGTTAAAACGTGTCCGTATCTCTGTTTATCTAAAATCTTGATATCTTCTTCTTGGCAACAGTTGGTTAAGGAGGGTCCGAAAAGACGTTCCTCCATAGGAGTCAAGAGTCAAAACATTTTGGCAGGTTGCTGCCATGCATGAGACACGCTCACACAGCATGGGGCATGTGAGGTGTGTACAGCTAGACAGCCAAAAACGAAGAAAAAAAAACGGAAATCTTCAATAATAAGAGCGCATGTGCAACATCATGATCTACAGTAGTTTCTATAGCACCCTATATACGCGCGACAGAAGGTGGTGTGTGAGTGGGGAAGTTTTTTCGGCCCCGGGGGCAATCTGTATTTTCGTGCAAAAAAACTGCACACGAGAAACAGGTGAATGACATGTTTGCTTGACACGGGCACTTTTCAAAAGTGTACAGTTTTTTTCTCATTTAACAACACAGATATGCATGAACTTGAAAAATGTACCTGTTATATCGTAACAGTTTTTAGTTTCGGTCGTGGAAAAGTCACACATAGCGAGAGATTTTTCAACAGTCCCCGGTTGCACCATTTATTTCACTGCATATCTGTGAAATTTATCTAAAATTTCTGTGGAAAATCAAGAACTTCTGGGCGGGGACTAAAAAAATGGACCCGTTAAACATCTGCGGGACTAAACCGGCGATGGAGAAAGTGGAAATTCGTTTTTTTTTACTGGAAATCAAGATGAGGGATGTTTTTTATATAGCCAGGAAAGAAATTCGTAGTCTGAAGCTGACATTTCCTGTAATGGATTCTTTTTTGACACACCAAAAAACTCTAAACTTGCGTTCGGCAGAGGATTACGATTACAGTACCTTGTAAGGAGGGAACACACAATACACACAATACGTCATGTTTTTTGTCTGTCTGTCAATTTGCATGCGTGCGCACGTGTAACGGGATAATAATGCATTTATTTTTATTACTAAAAGGACAGTTTTTATGTTTAAGAATCCGGAAATGGTATTAAAACGACATTGCATGTCAATATTACTTGTCGAATGATCTTATTTTTAAGATTTTGACGCAAGACAGTAATTAAGCAATCAGCACAACAGGGAGAAAGACAAATTTAAAGGTATCAACTTCAATTACAAAATTAACACCGCGAACGTTAATCGTTAGGATTTGCGTTGAATGGGGACGCAAAACACACCCCGTTTTGTAACGTCTACCAACGATCTTTTTGCAGACAAGCTAAAAGGACATAAAAGTTCTAAAAAAAACTGCTGATATAATGAGTTGCTGAAATTCGTGGAAGCACATTCAAGCCTGTAGTCTGGGAAGGGCAAAACGGAAAAATGCGTAAACAGTACCGTGGGTTGAATATATGATCAGTGGTTTCTGAAAAGTGAATGATTATTTTGAATGAAACTGAACAGTTCAATTCCACAAAATCAGACACGTTGATTGGCTGTATATACGCTCGTCGTACCAATACCCGTGCAACCATTTCAAATACAACCAATCAGCGCGCTGCGCACAAAAGTCTGTGGATTTGTAGATTCAATTGCGCATTTTTTGACACACTCAGACAAAACGAGCTCAGGATTGGGAAGAATTTTTCCTGTTTTTTGCCGTACAGGCAGCCCTGGAACCGATGAAAAACATCGTTCCTTGAAACATCTGGGCAAATGAGATAAGCGATGAAAAAAGTATTGGAATGTTTGCAGGAAAGTTCAACCAAACAAACTTTTTGCAGCACATATTGATTTTTGTAAAAAAGCGAAAACAAACGACATGAACACATAGAAAAAAATGAAAGCAACAGATTTGGAAAACAGTAATGCGACACAATTTGACTGTAATTCGAAACCAAATTTTCTCACTCGTTTCAAAAAAACCGAAGCCACAACACCAAAAGGCTGTTCATTTTAATTTCCGGCACATTCTCAAATGTTGGTTTCCTGTTGAGATCGACAAAATTCGCGCAAACACACCATTTACCACCAGTCAATCACATAAATCACCGTATACACCACAAACCCGCATACGCACGTGGCGTGGCGGTTTCGGCGGTAGTTTTTTCCATTCTTCAAAAAAACAGAAAAAAACTGATTGAAACAACTACAAAACGTCACATAGACAAGCTATCAGTAAAACATACGACGCATTATGAGGTGTTTGTTTGGGTGTCCCGCTGTTTCCGTAAACGTAAAAGAAAAAAAACCGGTCTGAAAAAAAACGCAGTTTAGTGGATGCGGTCATTTGAAAATACTGACAGGAGCACAAGCAATATTGTTTATTGCCCCGCAGCTACCAACCGGTTATTTTTTTGTTTCTTTGGTTGTATCTTTATATTATTGGGAAGCGGTAAAAGAAGAAGAAAAAACCGACACTTAGAATCTACAACAAACAACCTCAAAATATACAATATTATAAATGAGTGTAGGTACAAAGTAGTGAGTGCGCGTGGGGCTCAAAAACGCGGTTTACGCAATAATTTTCAATCGCTGTCAAAACTACCGGAAAGCTGAAGAAAAAACCAATTATACTAAACACAAAAAAACTAGAATATCCCTGAAAACAAAACATATATGATACATAAAGTAGGAATAGAATGCCAAAGAAAATCTCCCAGGTAGACAGACCATTTTGACCTGAGGGTTGAACGCAAAAGGTCCTGGGTCGCGAAAAGGTAGACAAAAACCAAAAACTGAACCAAGCAAAAATTATTAATCACCGTTATTTCAATATTTATGGTTTGACTTTTTTCCATCGTGTTTCAAAAAAAGCAACAATCATAAAAAGACCACAACACAGACAGAGTTCGCCCGGAAAGAACCAAAAGAAAAAAATGATGAAATACACTGTCGGCCGAGCGCAGGCGCGCGTGCGGTGTTTTGATAAATTGGGGGCCACCACAGTCGGCGGCGGTGAAAGGTGTTCGTTATCCAGTGGCACGCTCAAAAGCAATGCAAAACTCCATTCCACAATTCATTCCTAATTTCATTCCAAGATCCATGTCACAATTCGTTCCAAATTTCATTCCAAAATCCAATCCAAATTTCATTCCAAACTTCATTCCAAAATCCATTTCAAAATCCATTCCAGAATTCATACCAAAATCTAATCCAAGATTCATTCCAAACTTTATTCCAAATCCATTACAAAACTCATTCAGTGCCAAAATTTTATGCCATGCCAAAGTTTGTGCTAGATTAAAAAAATTGCAGCAAAAGCCAGTGAGTTTTATGGTTTTATTAAAATTTTGCAGTGTCGATTTTGGTATGGAATGAATTTTGGTATGTGTTTTAGCATTTTTTGAGTGTGCCACAACCGGCGGTAAAAAAGGTGTTCCGCAGTGATCGAAAATGTTGTATCCTCAGCGTTTTTGTCCAGACTCAGTCTGAATTTCAATTCAGACCAAGTCCATACTCAGTTTTCAAACAGCACTATTTCTGATTGGCTGTCTGACGCTGTTTCAGCCAATTCAAATCTAGCAATAAAAGTTTTATTGCCTGATGTCAATTTCTCTGGGTTCTTTCAGCTGAAATTGAAAAAGAAAAAATAATAATGTCAAAAACTTCTTATTGATCAAATGATATTGGGAGAACGCAGTTATTCCCATGGCTGCTCACACCATCAATCAGCATATTGCCATGGTATGTTCAGGATCAGGAGCAGAATTGAACACACTTTTTTTGTGATGTCACATTTTAGGGTTCGCCAATGATTTTTCTTGCGGCTTATGGGCTCGCCCGGGTGACATTTCGATGTCAAAACTGTGAACAACAAAACGCGGAGATATGATTTTCAATAAAAATCATTGCTTATATTATGTTTATGATTGATTCGCCGCCCCATGAAACGAAGATAGTGCATATAGGAGAAAAATGGATTTTTGCGAATCAACTGCGTTCTCCTGGGCGCTTCTGAAAAGTTTGCCGTGAAAAATTACACCAAAACTTTGGTTCCCACACAATCGAATTTGTTCGGGAAAAAATGCACAATGACGCATCACAGTGGTATTTCAGTCTAGACAACGCTGGAAAGTTGGAGTAAGCAACAAAAACAAAATGGAAGAAATTTGGTGACGAAAAAAGGCTTGGTTTGGATTGGATAATGCAGGGAAAACAGATCCAAAATATGAGACAATTAGGCAAAACCAAACCCAGAACACTTTGATAGTTTGAGCTGAAGTGTAAACAAAGGGAGACGCAATTTGAGCAGTTCTTGATTTCAATTACGCAAGTGAATGTCACTTGGAAAAGGAAAGTCAACAAACGACAAACTCTTGACAATTAGTTGGCCCGTGTAATCGTAAGAATGACGCGTGTGTCGCATATGGTTGGTTTGGAATCACTGTTCAATTCTTTGGCCGTAATTTATTTGCGTTAATAAAACAACCTTGGGTGAATAATTTATCAAGTGCTGATTGGTTGGTTACAAAATCCTCGTGAAGAAAAATGTTAGCTGCAGACTTGAATGAAAAACTGAAAATACATGTTTCATTGTTAGAACATGCCAATTTTGCGAAAAAAAACAA
The DNA here is from genome assembly GCA_030248135.1 of Theristus sp. LFF4_11. Lineage (NCBI taxonomy): Eukaryota > Metazoa > Nematoda > Chromadorea > Monhysterida > Xyalidae > Theristus > Theristus sp. LFF4_11. The sequence continues at coordinate 8,593 of JASANC010000181.1, read as the reverse complement.
AACTTTTTTTTTCATTAGAGCTTCACAATGCTACGTTCATGACGCGCTCAACAGTGTTGACTCTTGGCTGCTGATTGGTTGTCCAAGTGTGCTGGTGGCCAATCAGTGAACTTGATGTTTTTTCCTTATTTTTAGAAATTGTTGAGAACAAAATGTCCATGGTGTTGAAAAAGCATCCTCACTTGTGACGTTCTCAAGTGTAGTTGACTTTTTTCAAAAGTGTTTATTTCACAATTGTTTGAACAACGAGAAATGACTTCACAGCCGCGGGCCTAAAATTTGATGAAAATCACAACACTCATGTCAAAAGAATGCATTGTTCAGAGTTTCGTCAAGGTGGACCAGATGGTGGCGCAGTTCCTTATGGTTTTCGTGTTTTGAGAATTTTTAAAAAAAACTCTCAGGAATCAGTGTGAATCTGAATATTATTTCACTCTTTGTTAAAATCATAACAATAAACAGTAATCACAATCAATGAATTCTTCTTGAAATCGAGTGTGAAAAGGCAGATTTTTGCGTGCGTTAAAATGCAGAATTCCCATATGCGAAAAGCAATATTCTGTCAGTTTATGATGAGGAATATTTTAGAAAAAATAATTTTTTAATAAAAAGGACAAATCAAAAAAGGCACTTGGCTCAAGGTCACAAATTATGCACACCGGATAGAAAATGTAGGTATTTTTTAATTTTACGAACTTGAAAATGAAATTTTTTCCGCCCGCCATAACTATTGCCCAATAGAACAAAAAGTAACCTTTGATTAAAATGCACGGGTAACAAAAGCGAAATTGCTTAACACCAATAAAACGGTTTAAAAACTCAGTAAACAATAAACAATAATAATACAGTACACAAAACGGTAAGAGAACATCGTTACGGCTCACAAACTCCCAGACAAACGGAGGGAAAATGCATGGACAGATTTGCTAATCAATAATGCATGTGAATTTTCTCTGTTTTCCGAATTCATTTGGGAGCAATAATCTGATATCTGTTACGGTATGTATGTAGCACGGGCAAATTTTGCAAAACTAAGTAATAAAAAAGCCCGCTGGTTTTATGGTGGGAAATCAATCTCTGACGTGACAAAGAACAACGGTTATACAGCGTCTAAAGTGACAAAATCACGTTGTTTCATTTTTATTCTCGCATAGCCTTGCAGAAGGAAAGTGAATTTGAAAAATGAAACAAATGTGGGCAAAATGTACTACACTGACGCAAAAATAAGTACATTGAGGTAAAAACTTTAAAAAGCACACTGACTGAACCTGCGAAAGGTTACTGAAGTTTTCATGTAACGCCAAAAAAATTGCTTAGATTTTTTCACGGATCAATGTTAACAATAAATCGAAAAACAGCCAAAACCTGACCAATAAGCAATGGTGATTTGAAATTTATACACTCAATTAAGTGCTGAATATCCATTCCGGCGACATTTTGTCGACATTTTCGTGACCATTTTATTTGAGTCGATGATAAAATTTGTCCACTCAAATGTCGTAGATGGCACATATTAAAAAAAACTGCCGCTTTTTAAAAATCAGATGCGCTGATTCGGTGCCTCATGCCGGTTTCACCAATCAGCGTCGGGGTACTAAAAAGCAAAGCGGGCGATCGAACACTTTCAGTTTTGTTATAGCTGCTGCTCCGAATACTAATCATCAAATCAATGCATTTCGATTTTGCTCTTTGATAATAGGGGAAAAATTTGTCATTGCAAACTTTGTCCTTGAGTGTTGCGCAGCAAGCAGCGTTCGCTTGGTCGGGATTTTTCAAATGGTTTTAGTTTTCGGTTAAAAAATGTGCAATCATGAATTTCAAACATCCCAAAAATTATATATGCGATAGAATCCAATCTAAATGCTGCATACAAGTGTACGTGCACAGTGCTGGTGCATTGAGATTTCGATAACAGAAAATTATGTTTAACATATTGCATTGCCCGTTAGCAACAAAAAACGTATCGGATTGTCATTTCGTAATCATTTGTCAGAGGATGAGCAGAGGTCGCTCGAGAAAAAACACGGCGACAAAAAGTGAAGAGTGAATCGAAATTTGCTGACCTCGAATTTTTTTGTTGATTTTTTATAAAAATTTCGCGCACGGAAACAATGATTATGGACTGTAACCGAACTTTTCCTGTGGGATTAATAACGGTGGCCACGGGTATTTTCAGCGCAAAACAAAGCTAATTTCGGAAACAAAGACTTGCATACCCGTTATATGTGACAAGTTCATTGAATTTTCAGTTCAAATTGATGGTGCTCAGTTGGTCCATAAAATTTTGATGTCAAAAAATATAACAAAAAACTGTTCAAATCAAAATTTTGCGTTCATAAGGCTGAACATCATCACACTGATCGGAGCTTTCGATAGTGTGAAAGCGATAGTTGCGCTTTTCTCACACGAAAGTCGTGAGCAAATCGTGAGTTACACGCCAGATGAAAACTCAATTTACTTTTCTTCAAAATTTTTCTATACCTTTGCGTTTGCCATTTACAAAGTGCTGTTTAGGAAGCGTTAAAATACGCGTTCATTTGTTGTTGCGATGCGATGCCACTACTGAGAAAATTTTGTCAAGTTGAACATTTTTTGACGAACTTTTATTTTCTAATATTTGTAATGTACCCTTTAGCTGCCCGATTCCTTGAGTCACTGCGGACTGCGTTGCAAGGGAGCGGCGCGTGGTGTGTGGATGTGAACAGCTAAGCTACTTTCTTGACGTCAAGTTGCCTACTCTTTTTGTATTGGTTGTTGCCGCATATAAAGGCATTGTTTTCCTTGTGTTCGGGGCCACTCTACTAGTTTCGCTAACTACGACGCCCTAACTGTTTTTATCCTTTCTTTTGTGTCGGTTGGTAGTTTTATTGTTATTCTTCTGTCGAGAGTTGGCGAACGAAGTGAAAAAGTGGAGAGAAAGTTGGAAATTGGTGAGAAACACAAACACACGACATCATTAATGCATCAACCGAACAACTCATAATAAACCCGTGCTTTCTGAAACTAAACGCAGGACAGTTCCGAGCGCTCAGATCCCCACATCAGCGTTCGAGGTCGGAGGATTCGGGGCGTTGGAGGTCCAACTGAACCATTACACCCAAGCAGGACACTTCACGTCGAACGAGCGTTGTTAGACCCTTGATTTATTGCTCAACAGACTAAAAATATAAAAATATTAAAAGGTTGAGTAACAACAAAATGTTCACCGCTCCTGTGGTCAGCGGTAGTTCAAGAGAATGTAGAGTTATTGACCAGCCAGTGGTTACCAAACAAAACAAAACAAAACAAAACTTTTGTGCTGATGCGCCAGGCCATCTGAGTTCAAACGTCATTATTTTGGCAGATATAAACTAATTACAGTGCAGTTTGTTAGGGTCAAACGGTGAATAAAATTTCCGACTAAAAAACGAAAACTAACGGTGTGAAAAAACTTCCTTCACTAGTGGTGTAAAAGCTATGGATCTGTGAAAAAAATTCATTTTGTCACTTTTCGCACTCTTGTTTTTGAACAGTGGACATAATATTTGTGATTGATTTTGGTTTGACGCGTGAGCAACTAAAATCTTTGTTGCACCACCAAAAGTCGTGTTTTTTCTCAAATCCCACCAAGTTCTTCTCGGCCCCCAACCAAAACTTTTTTCGCACGACTATGATAAAACTGTGGTAATCGCGTTGCAGCACGGATTGTTTTTTACATTTTCGATTTTTCTTATGAGCCATTTTCAGCAAAAAAAATAATTTTCAGTTCTGTAGTAACCATAAAAACGGTAAACCAAAGGTCCTCTTAACAATTTTCGAGCTGAAAAATGCGGTAAAACGGAAACGACGTTTCTTAAAACAGTGGATTTTTTGGAAAAAATGAAATTTGACACTGAAACGTGTGTAACAAGACAGGCGCCACAGAGTCTGCCGAACCATGTTTAATGGGACAATTTTATGGTTATGTGTTCGCCCCTTTTTCGCTTTTTGCATCGACAAACTTTCACTGAAATATCGTGTTCGAAAAGGAAAACAATAAATTTTCACACGAAAATTACCGTTCTTTCACTTCTATAGCCAGAGTGACAGGGTTTTTAAATTGAAAGTCAAATCTGAAAAAGTATGTACGCGAGTAAAAATTGTGTTTTAGGGGGTTACATTCGTTGAAACCGCACCGCGCATGTTTTCCAACTTTTCAAAATGTTTTTCAAATGTCATTTTGAAGTTTCAGCACCGAAAATCAGAGCTCAAAATTTGAGACCAAAAACACCAGCTTCAACAATAAAAGTTCAAGAATCAAAGCTAAAATGACAATCGTGAAAAGTCGAAAAAACAGAAAATCACATTTTCATCCGGAAATCAGCAACCTGGAAATCCATTTCAGCCCTCAAGCCAGATTTCGAAGCGGGAATATGCGTGAAAACCGCAGCAAGACGGGCGGGTGTCGGCATAATTTTCAAAGCAGAAAAATTGTAGAAAACAAGATCAGATTTCAAATCAGCGCTTTACACACTGTAACCGCAGACACCAGAACAGACAAAAATAAACGCACTAAATAAAAAAGCTGTCATGGGAACGTGTGGTGGAATATATAGCGCGAGAAAATTGACGCATATGCAATGTTCAAAATTTAGTTTACTTTTTAAAAAACATGCTAAAAATAGCCGCACTTGGTCGATTGCGCAATCAGCTGACAAAATGTCAAGCTCCAAAGCTGAACATTTTCTGTTTCATAAAGCGGCGTTCATGAAGCAGCATTCAGTGACGCATAGCTATTTTGTTTTTAACCAGCCTTTTCAAGCCTTCTTGGTCAATGTCGTCATTGTTCAAGCCTTCGCGTCAATGTAGCAGTTCCGGTTTTACCAACTGAACGGATCAAAATTGATACTCAAACAATCAGCTCAAAGCAGCGCAGTAGAAAAAAAGTGATTTTTTTTCAAACAAAGTTATCGCATATCGTTCACAAAAAAAATCAACTTGTCCAACTTTTTATGGCAACTCAAAGAAGCAGATTAGCGCCAGTATTCACTTTTTTATATTTGAATGCATATTATGCTGTTATGCGGTGCAAAAACAGTATCAAAGCATTCAAAGCAAGCGCGCGCGGGTGGAACAGTACGCAGATCAAAGGCAGAAATCCGCGCGTTGAAACGACTGACTGGTTTCAAGCGGTCTGCCACGGTAGCTGCTGAGGCCAGCTAAATCGGGGTTTGTTATTCACGATGGTGTGTGTGTGCGGGAAATTACAGAAATTTCAGAAAAAAACAATTTTTATCGTTGTTGGCGCGTGGAAATTTCGATTGAAATTGTGCGAGAAAAGGCAAAAGCGAATTTTGCAAAAAAGGGTCATTAAAACTTAGGATTCTTTGTAATCGGGACGCGCTGCAAACTATACGAACACAGAAATGACAATTTCCACGATTTGCGGGGCTTGCTGTCGGCAACCTGCGGAATGTGTGTAAATTTGCATAAGATTAGCGCTATTAAACGCATATTATTCGTCTGTGAACAGTCTGGAAATGAAAGAAAAACGATTTCTATTGGTGATTTTGAAGAAAAGCACATAGTCAACTATTGTGAATAGTGTTACGGTCGAATGGTAAAACCCTCTAGAATTGTTTTCAATTCCTTAACCACAATTTAGCTGCTATATTCGAGCTAAAAACCCAAACACCTCTTGGAAAAATAACAGTCAATGTTAGGTGGGACGAAATTTGCAAGATAAACAATAAGTGTAAGGCGATACGGTAAACATGCGGCTCTTGTTGCTACTGGTTGTAACTTGGTGTCGCTCTTCACAGACAGAAATGATAGAGGCACATGTCCCGAGCCGTGTCCGGTCCAGGAAAATGAATAAAAGTAACGATTTTTAGGTGGGACACGCGGTGGGACAGGACACAACCCTGGACACGCGGCGGGTCAGGACACAACGCTGGACACACCACCGGACACGCGTGCGGACATTTGTGTGCAAGTAATTATGAGTGTGTTTATGAAATAGAGAACTTTTGAGCTAGCATTATCAAAGACAAAACAAAAATTAATTGAAGCCCCGCCAAGACAAATCTCATGTCTCGATGCTCGAACGAAAATCGAGTTGCTTGGTCTGGACCACTTAACCGACGGTATGACTTACCAACAAAATGATTGAAAAATCATTACCGAAACAAGCGAAACAAGCACCAAGTATAGACACTAAATTTTAAAGTCAAAAAGCGGTGACCTGAGGAAATCAAAGAAAAAACTGTGCGCCGAACTGTTTCTCAATAAAAACAGTGTAAACAACTGTCGCCCCAGTGCCGATGTGCTCGTAAAAAAGCAGCAAGACGCGTGTCCGACTGTTATTTTATGAGAATTTATCACTTTTTTTCTGTTCTACCCTTTCGGCTGCTTTTGGTACAGCGGCGCTGTGCCCACCGATCAAACACAGCGATTGGACGATTGGCTGCACTTCGAATGGGGCGCGCGAATTTTTTCTGCAAGCTTTCAGAACATTTTTACTGGTGACCGAAGTTGTATGGTGCATAAAATCTATTATACAAAGTTGATATGGTCGTAAAAATGTATGAAACTTTTTTGTCCTTGTGAGCAAACAAATGGTTTCATGAAGCAAAACGCGGGCACACGGGCGACGGTGGTTTTCTTATCACTATCGTGCATGTTCCGTCAAACCGTGCGTGTCCCGTGGACGCAAAACCAAACAAAGATTGATAAAACGTTTTTGTCGGAAATGAGGTTTGAAACTGATCCTTTGAACAATAAGGTACCAGAGTTCATGGCGTTTAGCCAGTTATTTCGTTGATCAACCAAGGCAAGGCAGCTGGATTTAAAATTTTAAACCACTTGACTACCTTTTCGGAGGTGTGTTCGTTTGAACAAAAAAAGGCATTGCGCCGCGCCAGCTTTGAAACGGTTCGAAACTTGTTTCTGTAGAAAGAAACTTGATGACCTCTGCTTTTGTTTTGATTTTATCTCACCCATAATGAAACACATCATATATTGTAACGGAATTGATTGAGAAAAAAGTGTCAAGCGTTGAACAAATTCGCAAAGTGAAATTTCTCACGCTTGTTTATAATAAGTGAGCGATTATTATCTGTTTACGCAGCTGAACGCTGATTGGCTGCAACGCGCTAAGTCTAGTTTCCAGTCCCTTGTACCGTTTGTGCTGAACTAAGTTTTTTGTCATCGCTTTCAGAGTTCGCAACTTTGGACGGAACAGAGGCATTTCCACGGTTCAAAAAAGTGTAAAAAATTGTTGTCCCGTCCGATCATTCGCATGAGTGAACCCCGTTGTCCGAAAATAATTTTTTCCGTGAATGTTTCTTTTGGGTTTCCCATGTGATTAAAAGTGCATTCATGAAAATCGGAAAAACTTTCGGTGTTAGCTGTTTTCAACAAACTGGCCTACAGCGACAAGAACAACAAAAAACTTGTTGTCAGAAATTGAGAAAAAAAACAGACTTGCAAATGTGAGAAAACATGCCAAGACGAAAATGAAAACATGGTGATTCAAAAATCGCTGAAATGTGAAAGCAAAGAAAACGAATACGATTGAGAACGAAACATTCAGTTTACTTTTTTGCGTTTTATTAATGATTTTGATGTTGTATCACGACCAAAATGCGGAACAATGAGCAATGGGGAAATTACAACAGCTAAAGATGGTGCATGGAGCTAACAAATGTAAACGATTCTGAACAAAAACTAAAAAAAGACACAATTCCAACCCAACTATAATCAAAACTTTCTCTGAAACGTACGGGTAAACCACATGGTAAAAATCAATCGCTGCAACCAATCGATGCTGCAAAACAGTGAAATACCCGTGCCAGCCAGTTTCAGGCAATGTTTGCGTGGCGCTCATTGAACGACTCGTATTTGTGGTTGCCCCTGGCAGCAAAAGCTCAAAAAGCTTGGAAGCGTGGATGCAAATAACTCGCCAAGCTTTATTGTTCTTCTCTGCCATCTGCTGCTAATAATTTGGATGACAAACAAGCAACGATTGATTGAGTTTGCTTGGTAGCTGCGTCGCTGGACTGGTTTTCAGCTTCAAAAACAAAATGCTGACTCACACAGGTGGAACATGATGTATTTTCGATGTCAGTTCGCTGATTGGCTGGTTTTGAATAGATTGAGCTGATTTATAAAACATTACCGATTGATTTGCACATTTTCACTGGGAAAACAGTATTTTTCATTCTTGCATTACCATTTGCGCTGCAGAGATTCACTCGAAGCTTGTGAAGAAAACCGGGCAAAACATCAAAACACAAAAGTGCTTTTTGAACTTTCAAATCAGGATGCTCCTATCCGTTATCATGCGGATGCGCGAGCGAGCGTCAGCGAGCGGACAGCGCATCACGCATAATATGAGCCGTTTTCCCCTCGCGCGCGTTTTTCAAACTTTCTCGCTGCCCTGCAGCGAGCATAGTATAAGCCACAAACTTGGTTCTGTGCACACGAAACGAACACCCAAAGTTGTGCTTGGAGCCGCGAAAAAATTTTCATCGGACGATTTTTCATACGCTCTAGACACGAAAAACCTATTCTGAAAATCGTGTTACTTATTTCCCTTTGTCCTTTTTTTTTTTCTGGTATGTAATCAACATGT
>JASANC010000180.1:0-10858 GCA_030248135.1 Theristus sp. LFF4_11 | reverse complement strand
GAAGACCACCACGTCAGTGATGAAACCTCGTGATCAATCAGTAAAATTCGCTAAGACTCGGCAGCACCGCCGCAAACAGCAGCATTGCCTGACCATGATGGCAACGCAGAACGCACCGCCGGTTCAGGCACGTTCGCGTTGGTTTGTGCAAGTGCGTGGCACTTGTTTGCGAAACGAAAATCAGTCATCCAAGTTCTACGGAGCCTCAAATGGCATAAACCGCCACAAAACACGCGTACTTCCAAATGTTCGGAGTGCGCCGCAGCGGCACGACGCAACTGGCCACGAAGGTCGCCTTCAAAGTCAGCACGCGCCTCGGCCAATTTGCGCTCCGTTTCGAGCTGTGAATAAAGCGGCATTCATGAAGCAGTATTTGGTGACGCATTGCTGTGTTAGCCACGCGGACACTGAATACTGCTTCATGAATGCCGCTTAAAAATGTTCAATCAATAAAATTCGTTTTTCCACCGGGTTTTACGATTCGTCTATCAATTCGAGAAGTCACACGACGCTGCAGAACAGTGAACGATCCCGGCCACATCGACGGACTTGTGGGCTAACCAGACCACCAGTCTAGTCGTGCAATCAATCGAAACAAAAACTGATTGCAGCAACCTCTGTGGATTTTCAATCCGAATTTTTCACGCAGTTGTGGAAAAAAACACAGAGTTTCACCTGCGTTCACTGCAATATGCGAAACAAAATGATCCAATGAAAAATGTGAAACACCAAAACGTTCGACTGACTTTGTAGTGCGCCTCCATACGATCGAGCTCCCGATGCAAGCTCTCGTCTCCCAAGCGTGTCTGTGTCGCTTTTTGCGTCTCGATAGCGTCACGAATGTGTTGCTCTTCTCGTAACTGCAAAACAAATGTCGCAGTTTTCGGCGATTTTTTCCGCTTTTATAATCTGCGACACAGAACAGCATTGCTACACCCTTAAAAACGGAATGCGCACGTTTTTTATAGCAAGAAATAACACCGTCGACAAACGACTGTTTATGTTTTTGTCTGGGGCGTTTGTTGTGTGGTATGGTTATCCAGTGAAAATTGTTTGACACTGTCATGGGGTGCCCGTTATATTTCCTATTTTACTACTACTTACTAGAGTAACTTTTACGCGTTTTTTACTCTGCAACAACATTTCTAATAGCCACCTTCTCCCTCACCCACCCTTTAGTGACTTTATATTGTCTTTTCCTTTCGTTCTGCGACTCAATGCAGACATGGACAGGAAACTCGATTCACGTTTGATTGGCATTCCAAAATCACCCTGATTGTCGTCCGTCGGATCTCAGAACTCGGATCACTTCGACAATTTTGAATCTCCCGCGTCACGCATGACACTGTGTTTTCGATCGATGCGCGCAATGCTGCGTCGCAGAACCAAAAAAAACGTGAAAATACCTGTTGTTCAGTGAGCTTTCGTCGCAGTTGGTCGATGCGCAGATGTGCGTGCGCGATCAGTGCGTTCAGTTCATCTTCAGTTAGCTTGTTTTCTGAAATGAGAGAAATTCTGGACAAAAAAGGAGTCGTTCTGAAATGAGAGAAATTCTGGACAAAAAAGGAGTCGTTCTGAAATGAGAGAAATTCTGGACAAAAAAAAAGAGTCGAAATGTTTTTCGGCAAATTGGATTTTCAAGAAATTTAAACAGAACGGAGCGGAGCATAAAAAACCCGAACCTTGCGCATGAATGTCCACATTCGGCAGAATTGACCTCAGCTCCCTCGCGAACTGCTCGCGGCTTTTCTCGATCAACTTTTTATATTCGGTCATTATACGACTTTCTGTTTTCGCGGCGTCAATCTGCAATGGAATGGGGGTTAGTTTTACTTAACTCTCATTTTTTTGAAATTTTTATTGTCTAAACTTAAAAAAACTCTGTAGTTTTTTCCAATTAGAAACCACGAAGTTCCGAGATATCCAAAGAAAACGCGCTGATTGGCTGTATCGACTAATCAATCGATAAAACTAGATGCTGAGACAAATATTATATTTAGCCTGGATTGTAAAAAGGTCACCAACAGAAATGAACCGTTTGTTTGTGTGGACTGAAAACCGAAAAAAACGCATTTTCTCTCACCTTCGTTTTTGATTCCTCCAACGCGAGCGAGAAATCATCGATCGTTTCTTGTGCGTTGTGCAGTACAGGGTGTTCGGCGGTGAACGACGATTTGCGACCGTCGTTTATGACCTGTGAAACAAGGCGAATCGAGGTGATACGAGAAACTGAACCAGTTTTTTTCAATAAATAAGTCAAATTCAGTCAACTAAGCTTCGTGAAAAAAGACAGCCAAAACGTCAACATAAACTAGAATGTCATTGAACAGCAAACATATTCCTCGTTAGACTGCATAAGAAGATGAGCTCAAACTCAATCATCTACAGTCTACAACATATCCAACCAGCTGATTGGTTGGTGGTCAGGCGATGCATGGATTCTATGCAAACCAATCTCCGCCTACACTGCAATTCGTGCACAGAATGCGTGCATCAACCAATCAGCCAGTTGGATATGTTCTAGAGTTAGACTGTAGTGGTCTCCCACCGAATGCAGCTGATCAGCGAACCTCAACTGAAGGCTGCGTTTTTATAAACTTCCATGAACGCACGACTCGAACAAACCGAACCACCTGTTTTGCAGTGGCCAAATAATTGCGCGCATCTGCCTCCCTGCCCTGGTGCAAATTTCGCACTTCCAACAGCGCGTCGTGAGCAGGACCAACGTTAGCCCAGTTTTCGTCCTAAAATTAGCCAAAAAGTGACCCTTGGTGATATCAAATAAACGTAAACTAACACCAACCAGAATCTCAACTGTGTTGATGAAACTGCTCCACTACATGTAGCAAAGCCGAACAATGCTGTTCGTTCAACAAAGCGCTTTTCATTGGCTGGTTACATCAACGTCAAGTTGGTTTGTGTGTGACCCGACTAAAAACAAAGTAGCCAATCAGCTATCCGCCTACAATAGTCTACAAACGAACCGTCGGATCATCAATAGCCGTGCGCAGTAATTTTCCATGTTCGTTGATCTTTTGCACCAATAAATCAGTTGACTCGGCAGCGCGTTTTACCATTTTTTCCACACCCACCAACGTAGCCATAACGCGGTCTTCCAGAGCTGCAAAAAACCTAGTCTGTGGAAAATTGCAGTGAGATTGGCTGTGTTATGAAGTAGAAATTGGGATTCAGGCGTGTCTACTGGTAAAGATGTTGTTTCTCATGACCAGTAGAGCAGACAAGCTCATGCCGCAACAGTCAATGCAGCACCACCAACAAAATTACGCCCAACATTTTTCGTTGTGAAAAACCTTGGGTGTGGTCAATAAAACCGCAGCCTGACCTTGGTGGGCGACACCTCTCAACGTCGGCCGCAGTGAACAACAACAAGAAAGTGAAGCTGCACTGTTTTTTTGCTTCATGTCATGAATGTGTGAAGCGAAGCGCCGCGTGACGTGACGCTGGCACCTCAAAAACTCCATGAATGGCGCTTTGTGCCTCAACCGGGCGATATCACAATCAGCGGGCGGTGGAGCGTTTGTTATTCACAGTCGAACTCTAATAGGAAATCAGCTGATTGGTCGGCAACTAGGTTTTTTTTCAAAAAGTCGGTTCTGCAATTTGCAGAAATTTGGTGAAAAATTTCTGCAAATGAAATTTGGTTTCTGCAAATTTCAAAAACATGACGAAAATGGTTTTTGTGCTTGTTTAAAGTCGTTTTTCGTTCTGAGCATCATTTCTTAACGATGCTCAGAGTTGCATTTACCAATTGCATCGCTTTACCGCAGAATTTTTCAAAGATTCAGAAAAACACCAAAGCCAAACCAGATTGCCAAACCAAACAATTCAACAATCATTCGTTTGAAATCATTCAACCTAACAACAACACAATCAATATCAAACGAGAACCCTCATTGCTCAAATTTCGCAATCAAAGCGATGACTTCGGTTCGGTCGGTTCGACTCGACGTTCTCAAAGGTGTTCGGTTTGATTTTATATCGCCTCTTTGTTTTCATCCCCAGATACTGCATGCTTGCCTGCAGTTATACTCGGACCAGGGAATTGAATTCGTTCGCATTTGAATCGTTTTCATTCGTCAGCGATACTGCCCTTGCCCGGCAAAGTTGATGAATAAAACTGGTGCAGATACAGCAGATCGGCATTTCCGTACGCCAGCAGCTGTTTAGATCTATCTCAGAAGGTAGAATATTTTGGCAGCCTTGAGAACACTGTGCGCGTCTTCGAATCGGTTGCTGAGATTCTCGGCAAGCTCGACGACAAACTTGCGCACCGTACCTCCGCCAATGTCTTATTTTTGCATCTTCTGTTGTGTGGTTGATGGATAACTTCATTCTAATTCCAAACAGAAAGCCTAACAGCAAACAATAATTTTCGATTTGATCTGATTCTGTTTTATTTTTCGAATTTGAAATACTCCGATTTTATTTGCGAAGGCAAAACAAAACGCCAATCACTGCGCTACAGCAACAGCCAAAACAGCTGTTTTTGACAACAAAATTATTTGAGATTTCTTCCATGTTGATGTGAAACTTCAGTCAAGCACAAATTGAATATTGCAGAACCAAAGTTTGTATGCAAATCTGTTTCTGCAATTTGCAGAAATCTGCTAAAAAGTTTCTGCAAATGGTCCAAAATTTCTGCAAAAAACCGACGTTTTTCTGCAAAAAAAAACCCAGGTCGGCAATGATCACGTGATGCATGCTTCATGTGAAAACCAAACTCCGTCCCCACACAGCGCCTGCACAGAAAGCATGCGTCACGTGATCACCAACCAACCAATCAGCTGATGCCTAGAGTTCAACTGTGTTTATTGGAACAACAGCCCCACCAAACCGACCGGCGACCGCGCGCGCCCTGCGCTGCTGCTCCGTCTGCAGCTCAGCCTCGATCTGTCTGTCCCTGTGCAGCGCCTCCTTGTGCACCTGGCGGTCGCGTTCGGCCACTTCGCCAATCGGCGTCTTCTGCGACGTCGGCGGCCGCTCTTGCATCGAGGTGGGTTTTTCGGATTTCGAATCTGGCGCCGCCACTTTCGGCAGACTGTCGACGGCGAGCGCCGCGTCGGCACCGGTCAGTTTCCTGTGTGCGGATTTCTGTCTGTCGCATCATACACACATTTTTGACATCAACCTTTGTGTTGCAAAAACGGTATCGCAACGAATAAACGTCAATGTTTAAAACCACCAGGTCGGTTTCAAACCAATCCGGTTCCCGTCCAACTGGAAAAAATGAAACAAATGCCGCGACAAAAACACAAAGAATCTCGGTCGAAATCTAAATAAAAGAAACTACACCTGTTACATAGAGGTGCGGTACATCCGGACACCCGAGTTCTTCCGGGTTTTTCAAAAATCAGTTCAGTTCAGTTTTATTTAGCATTGAAATCTTTCGATTCGCCCGCGCACCAACCCACCGTTTGATGGCATGCCATATGGCGTTCTGCGCGCGCTCGTCGCCGAGCACTTTGTTCAGCAGCCAATCACTGTAGGGAATGTTTCGCTCGATCGTGTCACGCACGCTGGCGCTCGCATCGGCAAGCAGCACGGTGACGGAGAGGCCGCTGGCGACCGGCACACCAAGCACCAACGACCACCACAGTTTGCCGTGGCGTGCGCTGCAACCGAAATGTGTCAATCGACTGTCATGAATGCATGAATGCATTTTGTGAGGCATGAAACGTGATCTGTGATCTCATACATCTGGTGTCAACACAGCCAAACCAGTCGATCTACAAATTGCATGGATGTGCGTGTTGATGATTGCCAGTTTTGGTTGTTATGCAGCGACGCTATCCGATGTGGTGAAAGAACTACAGACAGCAGTAAGAAAACGGAATGCAATAAAACCCATGTGGTTTTCGCTGAATTGCGCTCTGGAATGAAGCGGCAGCGGAAAATTGTGTGCTGTGGACTGAGAGACTGTGTGTTTTTAGAAAACAATCTGGTGATTGGAATGCCGATGGGAGCCTTTCCCGGCATCCACTTCGCAGGGACTCAAAAAAAAACACACGCGCGCTTTTGCGGAGCTCACCGCGACCGGGTAGCCAACCAAGCGCGCAACTGGTTCATGCGCCACGCAATTGCCACCTTACGTCCGTGAACAACAACAAACTCAAGTTCTGTCAGAAAAAAAGCACAAACCGCTTCGTTGCGGCCTGCTGAGTGCACGTGCGAACGGACTGTGTGGTTAGTCGTGAAAGCGAAGGCTTCGACAATAACGTCAACCGTCTGTAGATGCACCGCTGGCCGGGCAACACCGACCGGCAATGAAACACACGACACTAAATTGACGTCTATTGCAAAATTGACAATACCGTAGATGAAGACGGAAGTTAGTTTTCCATATTAATTAACATATTCATTATCATATTCATTAACAAAAATCAAAAAAATAACTGTCATAAAAATGTTTTATAAACCAAAAACAAAACGAAACTCACGGCACTGATTCGTATCACCATTATGATTGAGCAGGCGACCGAATCACACCGCTCCGCTACTTTTTTGGTTTTTGTCAATTTTCGTGCATAACTGAAGTTCGATTGATCTTGCGCAAAAGCAGCGTCAGGTCGTTTCAAGCTGTCAACGCAACAATAATGCAAACCATTCTGGTGCTACTGATTCAACAGCTAACACATTCCGAACTCGAGTAATCACATAAACGAATGAACATGGGCTAGTTTTGTAAGAATTTAGTGGTCCACTAGTGCTCCAGCACTGGGCACCTGAATGAACCACAACACGCATTGGTGAATCAGTCCACGTACAAACTGTGGTGCTTCATGATGTCAGTTCAGTAACTCGGTGGTGTAGCACCAGTGACAACTAAACTTTACAAAACTGGCCCTAAGATAAAGTTTATTTCATCAAGAATTTACCCGGTTGAAAACGAAAAAAGCAAATAGCTGATTCAAAGTCACAATTGATATATCACAAGAAAATCATTTCACCGATCGACGATGTTGTGTATCGTGCAGTCCTGCCTTGGTTCTAACCTTGACAACAAGACTTTCGCTTGATTTCGCTGTTCCTGCGCAACGGTAGCAGGAAAACTGTACTTGTTGTTTTGCATTGATTTTGACTGGTTGTGAAAAACTCAAATAGGGCAAGCGGAATTGGGAATCGCGCACATGATGCGTTCCGACACGTCATATGGACTTTTTGAATGGAAAAACACGCTCATTGGATGATCGAATCGCTTGGAGGAGAGCCATTGGCATCAGTGACGTCAAACAACTCGAATGTGCCGATTGGCCCCATTGACCAATGGTCCCGGCTGACTTGACCCGGCCTACCCAGGTCACTCAGTGCGCTGGTATGCGAACACAGAAGAAAAAAACTCAACCAACCTCAGTGAGCTGCGAGTCGCCAGCGGTTTTCGCCAGACATTCGGCCAGTTGCTTTGAAAACGACCGATTGCAAAGCGTCGCTGCATGACACCGATGATCGTCAGTTAAGATGCGTAATAAAGTCAGCAAATGTTCGTGTTGGCTGTTTGACGGTTCCGTGGTCAACAGTAGGGCGGCTGTTTGATCGAGAGCACCCATCGCGCGTAACGACTCTGCGAATATTCTGGGGCTGTGAAGAAAAAAAACCGTGCGTGCAAACCAACACACGCTTACACGGCAGCGTATGTCTGCCAGTGTGGTTTTTTTAAACAGAATGTTCCACGTGGCATTGCAGATGTCACTGAATCGTTGGTAGGAATTGCGTTGCGGCACCTGATTAGGGAGCAGGTCGCTGCCAACATAACAACATTGGCGTCGTTTTCCGTAGATTTTTATGACAAATAGGCAACCAAACAAAACAAGAGAACAAAAAACCTCCATGGCGTTGCGCCAGCTGGCAGAGGAAAAACGTCACTTTTGCCACAAATCTCTCGTCGTGCGCACTGGAATGCAACGCGCGAAAAATGTGATCGAAACCGCGTTGCGCGACGAATTCGCGTTCGGCTGGCTCGTAATTGCGAACCAACGCTGCATTATCAGATTTATACAACGTTAACCCACACTGAAATGACGTCATCTTGTTTGACACATTCGCTTGTCATCACTAGGAATGAAAAAAACACGGTTTTTTCGTGCCATTCCTAGTCATCACTAATTGTATAAAGACTTGAGTTTGAATTATTTATGGATATTTTTCCAGAAGAAACCAGCCGAGCTGAAAATCTTATTGTTGTGCATGAAAGACGAATGGTTTAAAAAAATGACATCTCCTTGGTTGGGCAAGTTCGCATAAACCGACCGACCAAAAATTGCACAGCATAACAAAATTTACAATCTGAAAACCGAACATGAAACGGCGTAGGCGAGACTTCGTTTCACATTGATGTCTGTTTCAGTCTCGATCATCTCCAGCAGCAGCGCGAGCACACCAGCGCTTAGTAATTGGCTGAAGACAAAATCGGCATCAGCTTCAGTTCAGATTACTTTTTTTGGAACCAATCAAAAAGACTAAATGCGGTGAAATTACAAAAAAACAAGAAAATAAATGCTCACTGTTGCGTGGACGGATTGTTCTGAGATAATTCTGCGAGCAATTTTGCGGTGTCGGCACGGAACGGAGAGAAGGAACTGCTGATGTACTGCGGCACAATACGCAGCCCATTCACTTGAAAGAAATCTGAGAGACGGAGCAATATATACTGTTCTGTTCTGTTCTGCAAGTTCTGTTTCCCTTTACTTTCCAAACAGGCGAACTCTGAATCATAGGCAATATCAGCTGATTGGTTGGTGATCACGTGATGTATGCTTTCTGTGCAGAACAGACTCCACGTCCACAGTAATGCATGCATGGAAATCATGCATCACGTGGTCACCAACAACGTACCGATCAGCTTGAAATTGTACAGCTCGACTGCAGATAATCCATTTCAACAGTTGGAAATTCCACAAAGAAACAACAAAGACTGAGCGCAACTCTCTGTTTGGCTTGTTTTAAGTGTCGAGGCAAGAAAAACTCGAGGCAAATCACATTGAAATTGAATTCAGTCGCAGTTAGCAAGACACCAAAATCAACCTTTGGAGACATCAAGATCATAGCACAAATCAATGAGCGCCTCAAACGCATCACTGCCTTTCTGCTGTTCATCTTCGGTTGGCTCCCTCGCGTCAATACTGCACAGCACATCCAGATGGCCGATCATTTGTTTCACCTGTGTTTGGTTCAATTGTTCACTGACATTTTTGCATGGTCTTCTTTTGTGACGCAAGCCGTTTGTGTCGTTTTCACGCCCCCCCCCCAAAATTTTCGAATCTATCTCTATCAGACAGGTTTTTTCGGCTCAGCTATTATCTATCTAAAAAACATTTCTCAGCCAGCTATCTATCTGAAAATTTTTGTCTTCGAAGACATAAAATGAGTCAATTTTTGACCAAAATTGACCATTTTTGCTTGTAATTCTTGAAAATTTCGCCAATTTTAGGTAAAATACGCGTTTATACTTGATTTTGTGTATTTTTAGCATTATTTTGCTGTTTTTATAGCTTTTTAGCGTTTTAGCTATCTATCTATCAAATTTAAAAATTTTGACCGCCCCCGCCCAAAATTTTCCAGGTATCTATTACTATCTAGAAAATTTGCTCCAGCTATCTGTATCGCTTCCCCCAACCCCTCAGCTCTGGAACAACTATGGGTTCACAAGGCAGTCTCTCTATCAGTCTGATCTTTTCCGCTTTCCAAACATCTTCGAAACTTTTACACATTTAATTTCATGGAAGAAAATCGCTGTACGTACCGGATCGGTGTTGGCAACAAACTCCGACATTGCCTTCTGGAGAAATTCGCGATCCTGTGAAAAAAGATGAAATACAATCCTATTTTTTTTTCATTCTAATTTCCTGTTGAAAGTTTTGCATTCAATTGAATTCAATTCAATTCATTCTTCACATTTATTTGCTGACACAAGAAAGCCAAAACTTACAAAAAAACAGTGGTTGCAAACTCTAAACACATGGCTAAAAACACATCAATTTCTTCAAGCACTCAAAGGAACTCAAAGAACATATCACGCACGGAAAATAAAAAGCAAGAGAAAGAATGCACAGAAAAACACACTGCAGCTGCCATTTCGGAAAATCTGCTGGGCGTCTGATTTACAGGATCGTTTTCACCGACGTTTGCAGCAAATCTCATCAATGCTTGCCAATAGGAAGTTGGCACGCCGTCGCTTCCACCACCGCTGTTCGCCATATTTTATTTCTTTCACAGTCCACCGGTGGGACGGGGCTGCAGTACCGAAGACGAGGGTGCTCTGGGGGGGGTGGGGGGGTCACGCGACACCCACCCCCCAAAACCTGACACTGGACCATCCACACCCCCCCCCCCTCGAAATTTGCTAGACACCCCCCACCCCCCCGCCCCTAGATAGACCTAAGTAACAGTGACACCCCAAAAATTTTCTCGGACCACCCAAAAATCATAAATTTTTGCTCAAAAATCATGATTTTTTGTCTTTAAAGTCTATAATATAAGCTAAACATATGATAACTTGACATTCTTCATTGTAATCATCATCATAATACTAAGATAATAGTGGTGTCTGTGTGTGGCACTTTTTTGCTTTTTGAATTGGCGCGTATTTTTGCTATTTAAGATAGCTACATTGCAAATCTCAATTTCTTAACCTATTATTAATGCAAAATCGTTTTCTTAAAAAAGTTACTCTGTACTGCGAAGTCATCATGATACTCTTTGGTCATCCGCGACAGCGCCTTAAAATACGATTGACAATTAATGGCAATTGTTGCTGTTCAAACTGACCGAAAGCGAAAGATGAAAGAAAACCAACTATGAAGAATCGTTGCAATATTTTTCATCATCATTTGGTTAAACATTT
>JASANC010000179.1:0-14153 GCA_030248135.1 Theristus sp. LFF4_11 | reverse complement strand
TGGCGGGCCGCAAATGGATGGGACACACATGTGGGACCGCTAATCGGTCGATCGATAATGGGTGAGCCGCTAATGTGGGGACGCTAATGTGTGGACCCGAAATGAGCGGGCCGCATTTGACCCCATGCCCGCAGCCAAGTACGTACAACGTAAAATAAATAAGTAGGTACTCACAATTGACATACTACCGTGAATTGCAACGGTTTCGTCTGACTCATTCTGAAAAAACCCGAATTTTATTGAAGCTCTCGCAAATTAGGGAAAGGTGTCCAATCCAGAAGGATAGTTACAGTCTCATGTGGAAAAAATGCAAACGTGGAAGCAGATGTTCGTGTAGATGTTGATGAAGATGCAGCAAAACTTTCAGGAATAAAAAATGGCTGCGTTGGAATTACATGTTTTTATGTTCCGAAATTTTTCGCATGTGTTTCTGCGTCTGCATTTGCATATGCACGAAAATATGTGTCAACGTTTGCATTTTTAAATGTGTTGTCATGCGATTATTTTGGAATATCTTCCTCGTCCACAAAATTAGCAGACCATCCACGCTAAAAAAATTACCATTTCCGTTTCCGTTTTCATTTCCGTTTTTATTTCTGTTGCTGTTTCCGTTTTCAAAAGTTTAAAATGGGTATCTGATCCCTTTCTGAGCACAAGACTTCCCACAGAACCTGTCGGAAAACATTTTGCAGCCATTTGCAGAATCGGCGTCACGTTTTGTCTACCTCTTCGAGCAGTACCTTAATTGAACAGGGGCTTACTGAAAACGGAACAGAATGGAAACGGAAACGGAAACGGAAACGGAAATGAAAGTTTCTTTTAGCGGGTCATCGTGAGTTTCTTGGTTTGGATTTTTTCTCATACTGCTGCGCTTTATTTTCAAAAAAAAACCAACGCCAAACCGCGGCAGTGAGAATCAGCGCGTACCACTGCGTCAATGTGCCTGACATAGGGAAGAACAAAGATGCCGAGTGGTTCGTCATGACTGTGGTACTTCGCTGGTGGCGACTGCTTGTCGTAATTACTGTTAAGTATCAGCTCGGTCAACAGTTTGTCAACAATTGAATCGTCATCATCGGCCTTTGTGTCGCACGAAACGGTGCCGAACTGAGATGACACGCACAATGAGAGAGCGATCGTGAATACTGAAATGAACACATGTTTGCACTAAATTCGGTTGATTTGATGGCTCTGCATGCGGGTGGGACGGAGTTCTTGACGATATACACGCACAAAATAATGCACATGTTCATGCACAGTTTGATGCACATGTTCGTGCACTTATCGATTCACATGCACTTCAAGCAGAATTTTTTCAAGAAGATTTCAAATCGAATTTTTAAGAATTTCAAGCACTTTTTCTGCATGTGCACTATTTTTCTGCGTGTTTATCAATCGACCGTCTTTACTCTAAAATTTTGATGAATTCCCAACAATAATACGAGTGCAAACCTGATCGGTTCCAGAACATTGTCTTCAGCCGAGACAATTCCAATGAGCAATCTCGAAAACAAATCCAAAATGCCTGTTCAGGTCAATCTTGCTGCAGCTCAACTCAACTTGTCTGCTGCTAATATGAGCTTCATAGCAAACAGCAAACATGTGCAGTATATATTTTAATCTAGCACCACACATTTTGCGTCGCATATTATTTCCATGTTTATAGTTCATTGTGGCAGTCAAAGTTTATGGCGTGTCTGCACTTTATACCGCAAGTTTTTTTCAGTGATAGGTAATCCAACTTTCGTCTCAATTTCATAACAAACATCCACACCGCATGATTGAACTTGGTTATGCCCAGCTTAACCCCGAATGTGTCAACGTGTTCAACGTCAGAATTTGAAAACGAAATTCAAGTTGATTCTTTTCCTGGAGTTTTTTTCGAAAGACAGGCAGGCGCAAGAGAACTGATTACCTGTAGTTATACCGTTCTTTCATCGCATTTCGATAATGCATTGTAATGTAAATTTATAAAAACGTACAAAAAAACGTATGCACACACTAATGCGCTTTTATGCCGGTTCATTCATAACCTGCACAAGACAACAACCACAAAAACCTAAAATTACAAAAATTTTTTACCGATTCACATCACGCTATAGGAGGTTGGTAACCATTTCTTATTTGAAAATGACAGCAACTTTTGAAACTGCAGCAAAAGAAAATGATAGACTCGAAACCGAGTTTGTTTGTATTGCAATGCAAAATGCACGTGTGTTGTGTCACGCCAACTAAAGTTGTTAAAAATCTTGATTATTCATCACAGCCAAAGGATCACGTTCAGAATAAACCACAGAATTTCAAGTTTTTGAAGTTTAGTTTGGAATGAAGTTGCACTTATTGTTCAAAGACTTGATCAAATCATTCGACTAAAAAAACTAAAAGGTTACACATTTTTGTTTTACTTACATTACAAAATTTACAACGCCCTTTCTGGGAGCACATTTTCCAATTTTGTTCACAAACATGTTTCTTAAAAAACCTTGAAATCTAGGAAAATGGTGTTTTGCGCATTTTGCATCATGCGTTTTTTACTGGTCGAGTGGCGAGTTGCCACAAATTTCGGGCGTGACACTCAACGCACTTCACTTTTTTTCTGGCCGACTTTTGCTGATTGGTTTAGCTGAAACCAGAAACCGCGGTGCAAACGAACAATACAATGCAAACAACATGCTTAGATGGAACTGCTTTGTTTCAATAATGCTGCCCGACCGAGGTGTTCACGTTCAGCATGCACGTTGCACATTTGTTTCGCGTTTCGTGCCAATGTTTTCAACTCTGCACACATTTTTGGAAGAAAACCGCAACGCCAGACATCGAAAAAAATGTGCATCGATTGGACATGAACCGTGTTTTGTTTTTTTAAACGAAACGGGATGCCTAAAAAACCAAAAGAAGGGTTCTCATGAGTCATAGGCAAACGCCGCAAACCTGTATTTTGATTTTAATTTGAACATTCTGCAGCCCGTTTGTTTTACCACTTGAACAATTTTTTACAAGCACTCGCATCATGGTCTCAGGCCGCTCGTACTCGCATATATGTCATTTGAGTAAACTAGTTCGGATTTCGAGATCGACGATTGAAAACCATTTCAAAAATCAGAAATAGCACTGACGTGTTTTTTTGGAGTGTGTATTTTTTGGAATGAAAACAGCAACTGGAAAGGCTGTAAAATGTTCGCTGTTTTTACGACATACCATTGGTTGTCTTTGCATTTCTATGACATAAAATTGTTATTCTCTTCTGGTTTCAACTGGTTTTCCGTTTTCAACATGCACAGAAGCGTCGATCAAAAACAAATTTCGATAAATTTACTGACGCATGCTACTCTCGGAATTTTTTTTAAAAACTGGAATCTGAAAAGGTGGCATTTTGTTTTGTGAATTTAACTTTCTTTTTATTTCTCATGTCTAGTTATCTTACATAATAGAACAGCATGCCACATGAATTTACGTTGCAATCACCGATGATGTGGAAAAATCTTCATTTGGCATTAAAATTTCATTGCAAAAACGGGTGGACATCAAAAATGTTGAAGCCGTTGTTTTAGATGAGAGTGAGGGGGGCACCAACAAGCTAGCACTCTATTTCAATTTTTCTAGCGGCTATGTGCATAAGAATCGGTATAAATCTTGTTTCAGTATGGCAATAACACCGTTGCTGTGCTGTTGTGAAGCGCGCCGCGCAACAAGTCAGGCTAACTGTTATAGCACACCAAACTTTGTGTTTTTTTCTGCCAAAAACTGCAAAAAACTCCCTAAATGTGTGATGCGTTGGCTGTGTAACTGTTTTCAGCCAGGCTTGTTGCGCTTCAACAACGTTATTATTGTTTCTCTGAAGAATTTTAACCGATGTTTTAGCTACTAGAATATTGAAAAAGTAGTGCCGCGTTGTGTGGCTGCACGCCCCTCTCTCTCAATATCAGTGTTTCAAAATTTGAACCTCGACTACTTTTATTGCAGAAGGTTGAAGCCGAATAAAGATTTTTTCAAGTGATGGCATGACTGATTCAAAGATAGACTCCTCCACTCAGAAAAGTGATGCACATGTTAGATGCATATGTTCGTCACATTTTGTTGATGCAGATGCCCAAACGTGTGCGCTTCATCGATTTAGACTCATTTCAGTTTGCAGAAGCAAACAACGGCTGCGTATGCATGGTTTTAAAAAAGGCAGTTTTTGCTTAAAACAAAAATTAAGTGCGAACATGTGCACGAACATGTGCACGAACATGTGCACGAACGTGTGCATCATAATTCTTCTGCGTGTCTCAGTGCGAACCTCACATATCGCTTTCCAGAGTGAACTCATCAAACTGCAGCGCCACCGTGTTGTTTGCGATAAAAAGCTCCCATCAACGAAAAAATGGCATTGGAACATGACTGGAAGATTTTGGGCTGCCTGCACGTGAAGACGGCGACATGGATAATCGCCATTGTCCATTTCATCTTCGCTGCACTTGCTGTACTGAACTTCATCTTCGTTTGGACCGGCGTCTTTGAGCCAATCTCCGGCAAAACGGAAGAAGTTGCTGGAAAGTCAGTTTATGTATACGGTAATTATACATACAGTATGTACATATTGTATACTGTAGCATATACTGCACCGTATAATTTTTTATCCAATGATACATAGGGTATGCCTGCATCATTTTGTAAAACTTTTGACAATGAATATTATTTCTTATTATTGTTTTACTGACAGGTGCAACAAATTATGAACGCATATGTGGCTTCAATTTTAATGAACAACAGTAGAAGTGTTTTTGTCATAAGTTAAAAATATGAATGCAAAAAAGGACCAAAAGCATTCTCTAACTGACGATGAATTTTTTTTGTTGAAATGCATCGAAACACTGTGCAGATACGGCCTGCTGGTGACCGGCATCGTGTCGATTTTGTGGCTGATCGTGGTGATTCTGCTGATGGTTGGCCTCTACAAGAACAAAGCGCTCTTTGTGCTCATCCATCTCATCGTGACGGTTGGTGCATTGAAGAAACTCTTGTCCCTGTGACCTCGAACAACATATTATCGATGTTCACTGTTGACCAACCACTAAACACGGCAGGAGCATGGACGGACTGATTTCTGTGCAACTTTGTTGAGCTGCATGTACCACCGGTAGCTGGATGACAAAATGCTGAACTTTTTGTGGTGGTGCCATCTTTTAGTTGTGTGTTTCAATCCCAAACGAAACCCTCGTCCTCGTTTTAATCAATAGTATGTCGCGTTTTCTTTGGCACCGTAAACAAGATGTGCCATTCATTCACTTTTCGTGCAAGACAGTCGTGCACAAGCACAAACCCATGCACTCATCGATTCAGATTCACTTCAACTGTCACAATTGCATCTGCATTGTTTTCCAAAATAAAAGTCGGCTTTTTGCTTGACAATAATTTCAAGTGCACGACTTTTGTAGTGCGTGTAAATCGATAAGTGCGCGAACATACACATGAAGATGTGCATCATGTAAATTATTTTTTAACGTTTTTTCGTTTAAGGTGATTGTCGCCATCCTGTACATCATCAACATCTTCGTCATCATCTTCGGTGGCGGCGTGCACATCACGCACATCATCCTCTACATCATACTAGTGCTGATTATTGTTCTGCTGCTGTACATTGAGTACCGCTGTTGGCAGTACATCAAGCATTTGATCATCCATTAGATTATTATTCAGATTTAGATAAAAATGATTTAGTATAAGAGAACCAAATGCGGTCACTGTGTAAGCAATTTTTTAGATGCTTGGTACTAGTTGGTTAGTGATTGAATGCAAATGTATAACGAACACCTATTTTCTTAGTTGATCTTCCCAGCCATTGTTCAGTTAGCACCTTGGTTAGACCTGCCATGTGAACTCAGCTATCACAAGTGCAGTACTTTTGGACAGAAGAGATTGCAGAAATGCGTTGGTGGCAGTTTTTTGATTGGGCATATTGGTTCGGCACGTTTGAACATTCGAAAGGAAATTGTTCAAGTTTACAAAATTGTTTGCTCTGCTTAATTTATCATATTTCGCCATGTCCCCATTAGTTTTCTGAATAGTTACATTGTACATTACAGTTACATAGTACAGTGAGCCAGTATAAAGTTGTCGCAACAACTCTGGTCGGTCGGTCAACCCGGCGTCAGTCGCACGCCCATCAAACTTTTGAAACCGAAAACATCAAACTTTCATGTCAGAGATTTTTGGGGAAACGTGAAGGCGAAACAACCAGCGATGGCAAGAACAATTGTTTTTCGTTTGTTTCACGATTTTATCTTCATGAAATTTACAGCCGAACTCTATAACTATAGGCACTCAGCTGATTGGTTGGTAACCACGTGATGCATGCTGTCTGTTCAGCACGCGATCACCAACCACTTCGCTGATTGCCTATAATTTTGAGTTCAACTGCATGTACAGTTCCATACACAAACCTCAGGCTGCTATTTTACTTTCCTTTTAGAGTGTGTTCAAATTTCAAAACTCAGACAGACATTACTTGTTTTCTATCACACACCTGTTTCAACCAAAATGATTTTTTGGAATCAATCTTTGAGCTACAAAAAGTAAAAAAGTAAACAAAAAAAACAGAAGTCCACGAGATTCACAACGAGATCTTCAATCAATATGACCAAGGTTTGTTAACAATGACAGTATGATCAGCTTTGAAACACCACAAAACAAAATTCACCAAAGCAAATACTCTTTAATTAAAATAATAAGATGTATTCAACATCTGTATTGCAATTTGAAGACTGAAACACCAAAACTAGACTGCAATCGTAATTGCCAATCAAGACATGAAATTTACACACCAAAACAAAAGGACCAAAAGAATGAACACACTCCAAACGTTCCCAACGAATAATCGTTTAAAAACATACCACATTCATCACTTTCACAAACGAAACAAAACTACGAACGCAATGCAAACTCGAAAAACAACAGAACACTTTGAAAATAACAAAACCGACATAAATTAGCTTGACACAAAATGGTGATATGGCGAAGAGCCACTGGCAACGTTGCCTGCGTGGCCAGTGCTCACGCGAACTGAACGTAGCTGTGGCAGGCGTTGTGGTCGGCATGCGACGGCTGTGCGGCCAGCGGCAGCATCACCAGCGCCCCACCGGGACGTGACTGCGTGCGCTCGCTGCTGCAGCAGAACATCGCCGACGACACCAACTGCAACAAGGCGCCCGCGCACGCAACGCCGAACGAATACGACACACCGTAGTCGAGCTGCAACAAAGCACGACGAATCGGGTGCACGCGTTCCACTGCGCAATTCGGCACAATGCTACGCTCTCACTGGCGCTCACTCTCATTTGCACGTGCCCGTTTTAGAAAAGCTTAGTGGTCCAGTGGTGCCACACCATTGAGCCCTTGAATGTTTCATGACCGTTGTGTTTTTCCACCACGCTCTTCAATATGACTTGGGGAAACTGGAAATTATGGATTCATGATTTTATTCAGGCGCTCCAGGTGTAGCACTGTTGGGGGGGGGGCGCTAAGTTTTATAAAACTGGCTGGACACAGCGGCTTAGTTTAGAGGCGGTGTCCCTCTCCTGTCGAGGCCACGGCCTTCGTTCACGAGACGCTCAGCGCCCACAATCAGCCCACCCACCTTTGGCTTCGGGTTTCTGCAGCCGGTCGACGTTTACCGATGGGGAAAATAGAAAATAAAAAAAAAATAAAAAAACTATCAAACAATGCACAAACTTTGAACAACGTCACTGGACCAATGGTCAATTCGCTCTGCCGATTGGCGGCCGCCAGAAAGATCGCATAGATCGCAACACCCGCAACACCGGACAGAGCTGTGTACCACGAGCATCAACAGTGCAAATTTCATATTTCTATCAACATTTCGTTGCCTTTTTTGCGGCTGGCCTGGCGTATGTTGCAACTCCTATCAGCCCGGCGTTGCGCCGAGAGCTGCATGGTAGTAATATGGCTGTTTTTCCTGCGTGCTCCGCGACAAATGGTAGCTGTCGGGGCACCAAAGCGTAAAAAATGCCAAAGCCACCAATTTACGCCATTTTTGGTGTTCCGCAAAGCTTCAAAACTCTTTGTGCAAGACTCTTCGAGACACAACACTTTGTGTCATGCTGCACACGGCACGATTTCTTTTTGTCGAAAGTGAAACACCTGCGCATAGATCAAAGGTGCCGATGAGACAGGCGACTTTGTGGCAGCAGCACGGGCCGCACAACACCGCGAGCAGACCAAGCACGATCGAGCTGCACATCAGCGCGGCAACCATCAGCTCCCACGGTGCAATGGCGACGGCTGCGTCTGCAGAAAACACATTGATGCAAACTGCGATTCAAAATTCAAAAGCCTCTCAGGCCACCTTTGAACACACAGCACACACCCGGTGCGAATGCATGCAAGGTAATCGAATACTGAATTGCCAATCAATACCATTTCTGTTAACCATAATAATGAAAGCGAGATCAAGATCAAATCCAAATTAATTTGTACCAAAGAAGTCTTTGGCGAAGCTTGCAAGTGGACCGTGCACGGTGGTTTGTTGCTGCGTGGCGTCGCCGTTCAGTGTTGCGTCCTCGAACGACCACCGCCGCACACAGACGTCGTCCATCACCTGCCACTTGTTCACCACCGCAGACACCTCGATCCGCCCGCACATCAGCACGAGACCTTTGTGCACTTCACCAAACGCTGCAACAAGCGCATCGTTCTCAGCTGCACTGAGCCTGGCGACTCGAAAGCTGTCTCAAAAACGTTCTTCTTCTCGTCAACAACACAACAACGCAGGCAAGCGCGCACAACCACGAACCACCGATGTTCTGCGACCACCAGGGTGTTGCAACGGCGGCCATCATTGCAATCGTGCCAGCCAGCAACAGCATCCAACCAGCGACGAGCACGCCATTGTTGGCCATGGTTTTGCTTGCGTTTGCACTTTGGAGGTGAAAATCACAGCAAAATAGTTCGCTAATGAACAGCTAATAATTCCGGGGAAGCGTCGACCAGAAATGGACTTTGAGAAGCAAAGCGAAAAGTGCCTTCGTTTCGATGCGTGGTTGTTCGAGAAGGGGTGGGGAGGGGGCATAGTTGTTCCAGAGCCGGGGGGTTGGGGGCGGCCGGGGGCGATATATATCTGGAGCAAATTTTCCAGAT
Organism: Theristus sp. LFF4_11; assembly: GCA_030248135.1. NCBI lineage: Eukaryota > Metazoa > Nematoda > Chromadorea > Monhysterida > Xyalidae > Theristus > Theristus sp. LFF4_11. Next base: position 5,015 of record JASANC010000179.1, on the reverse strand, counting down.
AGATAGATAGCTTGAAAATCGGGGGGGGGGGACATTATTTTGCTGTTTTTATAGCTTTTTAGCGTTTTACAAAAATATATGTACATGCCTCTTCTTGTGCTTTGACCCCCAAAACGTCACTAATTGTTCCCAGCTAATGCTACAGTGAAGTGAAGAGTGAAGACAAACATACCGCCTTGAAATTCGATTAATTCTTCTGATGATGTCGCGACGACACGACACGAAGCAGCAACCAGACAACGTAGCGCTTGCAAACGGAGCAGCTCGGACGCTCTGCGATGCGAGGCGAATCGTCAACTTATCTGCATTGGAAATGGTAAGCCAAGCTTTGGGACCAGTAGCGAAAGCGGGACCTTGGGTGAGGGGGGGGGGGTGTTTGCCAAATTTTAGAGGGGGGGGTCAGGTGCCTTCTCGGTGAGGGGGGGGGGTGCACGGGCAGCAAATTTTCCTGAGGGGGGTGCACTGGCAGAAAAATTTCGTGAGGGGGGGTGCACGGGATCGCACGGGTAATACCAAATTTTTGCCTTAGAAAAACACAGAAACAAGCTGCTTGTTTGGTCAGAAACAACAAAATCTATGCAGGGACAGACACAAACGTGAAGAAAAATGCAAAAATTACGGTATTTTTGGAAAAAATTGAGATGAGATTGACCACCGTGAGGGGGGGGTGCGATCATAGTTGTTCCAGAGCCGAGGGGTTGGGGGGGGGCCGATATAGATCATAGTTGTTCCAGGGCCGAGGGGTTGGGGGGGGGGGGCCGATATAGATAGCTGGAGCAAATTTTCTAGATAGATAGATAGCTGGAAAATTTTGGGGGGGGCCGCGGGGGGGGGCATGTGACTTTGGGGGGGCCGGTCAAAATTTTGAAATTTGATAGATAGATAGCTAACACGCTAAAAAGCTATAAAAACAGCAAAATAATGCTAAAAATACACTAAAAATCACGTATAAACGCGTATTTTACCTAAAATTAGCGAAATTTTCAAGAATTACGAGCAAAAATGGTCAGTTTTGATCAAAAATTGACTAATTGAATGTCTTCGAAGACAAAAATTTTCAGATAGATAGCTGGCTGAGAAATTTTTTTAGATAGATAATAGCTGAGCCGAAAAAACCTGTCTGATAGAGATAGATTCGAAAATTTTTTGGGGGGGGGGCCGGGTTTATGGTTTATTCGAACAACTATGGGTGCGATCCCGTGTTTTCTCGCAGAGCAGTAGCGACAGTGCGGGGGGGGTGGGGGGGTCCACCCCCCCCTCAGCCGAAAATCCGGCCCGTGCACGGGCAGATACCCGTGTACCCCCCTCCCCCCCTTTACCTCGACACGGGTACTAGACTCCCCCCCACCCCCCACCGCGACAAAACACGGGATCGCATCGCACCCCCCCCCCTCACGGTGGTCAATCTCATCTCAATTTTTTCCAAAAATACCGTAACTTTTGCATTTTTCTTGACGTTTGTGTCTGTCCCTGCATAGATTTTGTTGTTTCTGACCAAACAAGCAGCTTGTTTGCAGAAAATATTCTGTATTTTACAAGAATTTCTGTGTTTTTCTTTGGCAAAAATTTGGTATTACCCGTGCGATCCCGTGCACCCCCCCCCTCACGAAATTTTTCTGCCAGTGCACCCCCCCCCCCCTCAGGAAAATTTGCTGCCCGTGCACCTAGGGTTAGGGAAAAAAAAATCCGGATTTTTTTTTAAATTAAAAAAAAAATTTTTTTGTTAAAAAAATTTTTTTTTTACAAGTTAGGTTCGTTCGAAGCGTCTCGTCGAGCTGAGTTCATCTAGACTATTTTCAGAACGATCCGGGAAACTATAAGAGCGAAAATCGTGTTTTATTGAAATTATGTCCATTTCATAGAGGGAAAGTTGCATTTTCAACAGTAAAACAGGGCAATTTTTCACGTGTACTTGAATATTGAACCGTTCTTAGTGGTTCCTCTTTAGAAAATTACCAAAATTTGACTGTGTTCAAAAATTCCTGTTTGCTGTAGCTAAGTCGGCAACCCCTGTCGACCCGGTCGCCCCCCCCCCCCCAAGACACTTACTTTCAGGTTCAACCAGCTATGCTATCTGCCACATGGCGAGAGCCCACTCTTCAAATCATCGTATCGAAAACACGTACCATGATTTCGCGATCACGTTGCGGGCAACTGACAGACGCAAGTTTAACACGTTAGTTTAGCTCAGCACGCAAGTTTTAACATGTGGCCATGTTATCGGGTATCTGAAAAACGGTCGTGTGATGTGGTATTAACCAACATCTCCGCTCAAATTGTTTAACAATATATCGCACAACTCCATTGTAGACCTATAACATACGCCAATCAACAAGATATCATGTTCATCTCATGGCCTACCGACTGAAAAACATGTTCTAAGTTGCAAGAAAACGATTTCTGAAACGATATTTCAATTCAGTTAAGTCATTTCAACGCTAAAAATTGACTCTAGAAGTCATCCAAATCGAAAAACATGGAGTACGTCGGTCAAAATGACCAAATAATGACATTTACCTATGCACACAAAGAAGTTGGGAAGAAAATTTGGTTTGAACTTTCAAAAAATTATGCCATAAATCGAATTTTCAGAGCAAAGTAGAAGAAAAAATTTTCAAATTTTTTTTTAAGTTTGAAAAAAAAATCCAAATTAAAAAAAAACAAAAAAAAAATTATAAAAAAAATTTTTTTCAAAACCCCTAACCCCACGTGCACCCCCCCTCACCGAGAAGGCACCTGACCCCCCCTCTAAAATTAGGCAAACACCCCCCCCCTCACCCGAGGTCCCGCTTTCGCTACTGTCGCAGAGGGGGGTGGGGTGGGGGGGGGAGTCTAGTACCCGTGTCGAGGTAAAGGGGGGGAGGGGGGGTACACGGGTATCTGCCCGTGCACGGGCAGGATTTTCGGCTGAGGGCAGGGGGGGGTGGACCTAGGGTTAGGGGAAAAAAAATCCGGATTTTTTTTTTAAATTAAAAAAAATTAAAAAAAATTTTTTTTTTACAAGTTAGGTTTGTTCGAAGCGTCTCGTCGAGCTGAGTTTATCTAGACTATTTTCAGAACGATCCGGAAAACTATAAGAGCGAAAATCGTGTTTTATTGAAATTATGTCCATTTCATAGAGGGAAAGTTGCATTTTCAACAGTAAAACAGGATAATTTTCGACGTGTACTTGAATATTGAACCGTTCTTAGTTGTTCCTCTTTAGAAAATTACCAAAATTTGACTGTGTTCAAAAATTCCTGTTTGCTGTAGCTAAGTCGGCAACCCCTGTCGACCCGGTCGCCCCCCCCCCCCAAGACACTTACTTTCAGGTTCAACCAGCTATGCTATCTGCCACATGGCGAGAGCCCACTCTTCAAATCATCGTATCGAAAACACGTACCATGATTTCGCGATCACGTTGCGGGCAACTGACAGACGCAAGTTTAACACGTTAGTTTAGCTCAGCACGCAAGTTTTAACATGTGGCCATGTTATCGGGTATCTGAAAAACGGTCGTGTGATGTGGTATTAACCAACATCTCCGCTCCAATTGTTTAACAATATATCGCACAACTCCATTGTAGACCTATAACATACGCCAATCAACAAAATATCATGTTCATCTCATGGCCTACCGACTGAAAAAACATGTTCTAAGTTGCAAGAAAACGATTTCTGAAACGATATTTCAATTCAGTTAAGTCATTTCAACGCTAAAAATTGACTCTAGAAGTCATCCAAATCGAAAAACATGGAGTACGTCGGTCAAAATGACCAAATAATGACATGTACCTAAGCACACAAAGAAGTTGGGAAGAAAATTTGGTTTGAACTTTCAAAAAATTATGCCATAAATCGAATTTTCAGAGCAAAGTAGAAGAAAAATTTTTCAAATTTTTTTAAGTTTGAAAAAAAAATCCAAATTAAAAAAAAACGAAAAAAAAATAAAAATTTTTTTTTCAAAGCCCCTAACCCTAGGTGGACCCCCCCCCCACCCCCCCCGCACTTTCGCTACTGTTTGGGACACTCAAAAACTTCATCGCAGATGTTGTCGAAGCCTAAAATCAGTCGGTAAAACATGGAGGTCCAAAATCTACTGCTGACGGTTTTACGAGGTAATATCAAAGAAAATTTTTGTTGAACTTTCGAAAAATTGTGTCAAATTTGAGGTTTTCAGAGCATATCAGAGAAAAAAAATTTGAATTTAAAAAAATCGGCATTTTTGTTTTTTAGTCACTTTTATTTAAAAAAAATTCGATTTTTGTTTTACAACCCTAACAACAACGACTCACTACAACCTTGCAAGCAACCTCTGATTAGGGTTGTTAAACAAAAATGAAAATTTTTTTAAAAAAAAAAAGTGATTAAAAAAAAAACAAAAATGCCGATTTTTTGAAAAAAAAAATTCGAAAAATTTTCCTCTAATATGCTCTGAAAACCTCAATTTTGGCACAACTTTTCGAAAGTTCAACAAAAATTTTCTTTGATTATACCTCGTAAAACCTTTAGCAGTCGATTTTGGGCCGTTTTACCGACTGATTTTAGGCTTCGACAACATCTGCGATGAAGTTTTTGAGCGTCCCAAAGCTTAGCCTACCATTTCCGATGCAGATAAGGTGACGATTAGCCTCGCAGAGCGTCCGATTGTGCTCGCTGCACCGTTTGCAAGCGCTACGTTGTCTGGTTGCTGCTTCGTGTCGTGTCGTCGCGACACCATCAGAAGAATTGATCGAATTTCAAGGCGGTATGTTTGTCTTCACTTCAGCATTAGCTTAGCTGGGGACAATTAGTGACGTTTTGGAGGTCAAAACACAAGAAGAGGCATGGTGACGGTTTGGAAAAGGGGTAATTGAGGTCACCAAAACAAAATCTGCAAAGTTCCGCCGACGGGTGTCATTCGGGAGGCGCTTGCATATCATATGTGGTTCTTCGGACTCCCTGATTGATTTAGCACAACTTTGATTTTTGAATTTTTAAAAAAAAAAAAATTAAAAAAAAAAAAAAAAACAAAAATGACGATTTTTGTTTTTTTT
>JASANC010000178.1:0-18710 GCA_030248135.1 Theristus sp. LFF4_11 | reverse complement strand
AAGGACGTTAGATATCAACGCTCCAATTCCCCTGCCTCGAGAGCCTATGTGGGGATCTGCAAGCTCTGCTGCGCTGTCGAGACTGATTTAAAGGAAATTAGCAAGTTAATTATTCAAGGTTTGATTGTCCCAAAAAGCATTGCGTTTTGAGTTTTTGTCTCAACTGTTATTCCGCAATTTTTTTTCTCTCTCTTCTTCTCTTCTTTAATTAGTCGTTAGCCACTCACGCACAATAAAACGGTCTGAGTTACCGAAGCAGAAGATAGCACAAAGAAAGTAGTAAGACGGAAATAGCAGAGTTAGCAGAGTGGCCAGAACAGGTAACAGAAACAACGCCTTTATGCGCAAACCGTAACCAATGGTAGAAAGTAGCTGACCACTTATAAAAAGGTAGCCGAGCCATTCGCAAGTGCTCACAACACGCCCCATCAACTACACAGTTCATAGAAGCCGAGATTAAGAATTTGAGGTTGATTTAGGATACATTACACCTCTCCGCTCCAATTGTTTAACAATATATCGCGCTACCCATTGTCAGACCTACACACGCACGCCAATCAACAAAATATCATGTTCATCTAGAGTCACTAATTGCGACTGAAAAAGCATTGTTTAAAGTTGCAAGAAAACGATTTCTGAAACGAGGAGTCAATTCAGTTAAGTCATTTCAACGGGCTAAAAATTGACTCTAGAAGTCATCCAAATCGAAAAGCATGGAGTACGTCGGATAAAATGACCAAATAATGACATGTACCTACACACACACAAAGAAGTTGGGAAGAAAATTTGGTTTGAACTTTCAAAAAATAAGATTATGCCATAAATCGAATTTTCAGAGCAAGTAAGAAAAATTTTTCAAAATTTTTTTTTTAAGTTTGAAAAAAAAATCCAAATTATTTTTTATAAAAAAAAAACGAAAAAAAAAATAAAAAAAAAATTTTTTTTTTCAAAGCCCCTAACCCTAGGTCCAACCTATGGTAACGTGGGACCCCCCCCAGGTAGAGATGTAAGCTTCAAAAAAAAAAAATTTTATTTTTTTTTTTAAAAAAAGTAAAAAAAAATGAGCATTTTTTTTATTTTTTTTATTAAAAATTTTTGAAATTTTTTCTTTAATGTGCCCTGAAAATGCCGTTTTTGGCATAATTTTTCGAAAGTTCAACAAAAATCTTCTTTGACTTTACCTTGTCACTTTGTCTTCAACGCTGCAGGTGGTATTCTGGATCGATTTATCGACTGTTTTCAGCCTTGGTGAGTGATGATCGACTCGCGCATTGAAGTACTTGAGCGTCGCAAAGGCTAGTTCAACAAATTCCGATGCCGCTAAGGTGAGATAGAAGCAGAGAACTCACATTTATGCATCGTTTTTCAGGATCTCGAAAGGTCGAAATTGCACTGTCTGCCACTGCAAGCGTAACTTCGTTGGTTGCTCGGTGCTGTGTCGCCACGTGTCGTCAAAGTGATCACACCGGTTTGTTGTTGAACTTGTTTCCATGTTATTTGAGGTGAATTGAGAGGCAAAACACGAGACGTGATGTCGTCGGTGGGAAAAATGGGGGTCGCCGAAACCAACTCTGAAAGCACCACCCTCCTCCCATAGGGCGGAGGGTCAGGTCATATGGTAAGTCGGTGGCTCCTCAGATGGTGACATTCGGACTCCCTGAAAAATTCTGATGTTCATTTTAAAAAAATTTAAATTTAAAAAAATTCAAAAAAAATTAAAAAAAAAGAAATTTTTTTTTCTTTGACATATCTCCCCCCCAGGGGGTCCCACGGGGGGGGGTGCATTTTTTCCAAAAATTTTCTGAGGGGGGTTCCCCCCCCCCACCCCCGTGATAATTTTTCGCTTAAATTTTTGAAGGAAAAACGCTAAATTTTGCTGCAAAATCGTTGAAATTACAATGAAGATAATCAAGTTATCATATATTCAGCTTATATTATGGACTTCATAGACAAAAAATGCATGATTTGAGAAAAAAATTTTAGGGTGTGCAGAAAATTTTTGCGGGGGGGGGTGTCCGCCAGACAAAATTTCTGGCCTACGGGGGTGGGGGGGGGGGGTGTCTGCAACGAGGGGGGGGGGGGGGGGGGGGGTACGATGGGTGGGGGGGGGGGTGCCCGGTTTTAGGGGGTGGCACGGTGCCCCCTCTCCCCCCCCCGACGGTCTCGGGTGCTCTGGGGGAGGTGTATCCCCCCACCCCGCCCACGGTACTGGTGAGGGGGGGTGTTTGCCTAATTTTAGAGGGGGGTCAGGTGCCTTCTCGGTGAGGGGGGGTGCACGGGCAGCAAATTTTCCTGAGGGGGGGTGCACTGGCAGAAAAATTTACGTGAGGGGGGTGCACGGGATCGCACGGTAATACCAAATTTTTGCCTTAGAAAACACAGAAATTCTTGTAAAATACAGAATATTTTGTGCAAACAAGCTGCTTGTTTGGTCAGAAACAACAAAAAATCTATGCAGGGACAGACACAAACGTCAAGAAAAATGCAAAATATTCGGTATTTTTGAAAAAAATGAGATGAGATTGACCACCGAGAGGGGGGGGGGTGCGATCCCGTGTTTTCTCGCGGAGGGGGTGGGGGGAGTCTAGTACCCGTGTCAAGGTAAAGGGGGGAGGGGGTACTTGGGTATCTGCCCGTGCACGGGCAGGATTTTTCGGCTGAGGGGGGGGTGGATCTCCACCCCCCCCCGCACGTTCGCTACTGGGGGGGGGGGGGGTAGAGATGTAAGGATCAAAAAAAATTTTTTTTATTTTTTAAAAAAAAAGTAAAAAAAAGAGCATTTTTTTATTTTTTTTATTAAAAATTTTTGAAATTTTTTCTTTAATGTGCTCTGAAAATGCCGTTTTTGGCATAATTTTTCGAAAGTTCAACAAAAATTTTCTTTGACTTTACCTTGTCACTTAGTCTTCAACGCTGCAGGTAGTATTCTGGATTGATTTATCGACTGTTTTCAGCCTTGGTGACAGTACCGTGGGCCCAAACAAATTTTCGAAGGGGGGGGGGGGGTATGGTGCCGTGGGGGGGGTGCCGACCAAAAATTGTGGTGGGGTCCAACCTAGGGTACCGTGGGCCCCCCCCCAGGGGGGTCCCATGGGGGGGGTGCATTTTTTCAAAATTTTCTTTGGGGGGGTCCACCCCTCCCACCCCCCCCCCATGAAATTTTTTCGCTTAAATTTTAAAGGAAAAACGCTAAATTTAGCTGCAAAATCTTTGAAATTACAATGAAGATGGTCAAGTTATCATATATTCAGCTTATATTATAGACTTTATAGACAAAAAATCATGATTTTCGAAAAAAAAATTAGGGTGTGCAGAAAATTTTGGGGGGGGGGTCTCCGCCAGACAAAATTTCATGGGGGGTGTGGGGGGGGTGTCGGCCAAATTTTCGAGGGGGGGGGGGGCCGAGGGGGGCGGGGGGCCCGGTTTTCGGGGGGTGGCACGGTGCCCCCCCACCCCCCCCCCTCCACCCGACGGTCTCTGGTGCTCTGGGGGGGGGTGTGTACCCCCCCACCCCCCCGCCCACGGTACTGCTTGGTGAGTGATGATCGACTCGCGCGTTGAAGTACTTGAGCGTCGCAATCGCAAAGGCTAGTTCAACAAATTCCGATGCCGCTAAGGTGAGATAGAAGCAGAGAACTCACATTTACGCATCGTTTTTCAGGATCTCGAAAGGTCGAAATTGCACTGTCTGCCACTGCAAGCGTAACTTCGTTGGTTGCTCGTTGCTGTTTCGCCTCGTGTCGTCAGCATGATCACACCGGTTTGTTGTTGAACTTGTTTCCGTGTTATTTGAGGTGAATTGAGAGGCAAAACACGAGACGTGATGTCGTCGGTTGGAAAATGGGGTCGCCGAAACCAAGTCTGAAATTTTCACCCTCCTCCCATATGAGTGGGGGTAGGGTTAGGGGAAAAAAATCCGGATTTTTTTTTAAATTAAAAAAAATTTTTTTTTAAATTTTTTTTTACAAGTTAGGTTTGTTCGAAGCGTCTCGTCGAGCTGAGTTCATCTAGACTATTTTCAGAACGATCCGGAAAACTATAAGAGCGAAAATCGTGTTTTATTGAAATTATGTCCATTTCATAGAGGGAAAGTTGCATTTTCAACAGTAAAACAGGACAATTTTCGACGTGTACTTGAATATTGAACCGTTCTTAGTTGTTCCTCTTTAGAAAATTACCAAAATTTGACTGTGTTCAAAAATTCCTGTTTGCTGTAGCTAAGTCGGCAACCCCTGTCGACCCGGTCGCCCCCCCCCAAGACACTTACTTTCAGGTTCAACCAGCTATGCTATCTGCCACATGGCGAGAGCCCACTCTTCAAATCATCGTATCGAAAACACGTACCATGATTTCGCGATCACGTTGCGGGCAACTGACAGACGCAAGTTTAACACGTTAGTTTAGCTCAGCACGCAAGTTTTAACATGTGGCCATGTTATCGGGTATCTGAAAAACGGTCGTGTGATGTGGTATTAACCAACATCCCCGCTCCAATTGTTTAACAATATATCGCACAACTCCATTGTAGACCTATAACGTACGCCAATCAACAAGATATCATGTTCATCTCATGGCCTACCGACTGAAAAAACATGTTCTAAGTTGCAAGAAAACGATTTCTGAAACGATATTTCAAATCAGTTAAGTCATTTCAACGCTAAAAATTGACTCTAGAAGTCATCCAAATCGAAAAACATGGAGTACGTCGGTCAAAATGACCAAATAATGACATGTACCTAAGCACACAAAGAAGTTGGGAAGAAAATTTGGTTTGAACTTTCAAAAAATTATGCCATAAATCGAATTTTCAGAGCAAAGTAGAAGAAAAATTTTTCAAATTTTTTTTTTAAGTTTGAAAAAAAATCCAAATTTTTTTTTAAACAAAAAAAAAATTAAAAAAAAATTTTTTTTTTTCAAAGCCCCTAAGTGGGGGTCATATGGTAAGTCGGTGGCTCCTCAGATGGTGATATTCGGACTCCCTGAAAAATTCTGAACAACTTTCATTTAAAAAAAAAATTTAAAAAAAAAAATTTTTTTAAGAAAAAAAATAGAACTTTTTTTTCTTGACATCTCTAGTGGGGGGGAGTCTAGTACCCGTGTCGAAGTAAAGGGGGGGAGGGGGGGGGGGTACACGGGTATCTGCCCGTGCACGGGCAGGATTTTCGGCTGAGGGGGGGTGGACCCCTCCCCCCCCCCCCCCCCCCCCGCACTTTCGGCTGTAGGTCGATCCGGTACCGGTCGATCCGGTACGGTCGATCCGGTACCGGTCGATCCGGTACCTGGCAGTTTTCTAGGGCGGTCGATCCGGTACCAGGTCGATCCGGTACTCGGTCGATCCGGTACCAATTGAAATTTTCAGCTGTTTTACGGTTTTTTGCGTTCAATTCGTTATGTTTTCGATTTTTCTTTGGTTGATTGTTGATACGATTGTTGATGATACGATATGAGACGACGACGACTTGCGACACTTGGTTGGTTTTGGGAATCGTAATCTGATTCTGAAAAAAGCAAAACAAGTGTACCAGTTCAAGTTCAAGTTTATTTGTAAGCCTCACGGCCAGTTCACATCAACACATTCACAAAACTTCCATTATGCAAAACAAACACAATTGATGTCACAAAAAAACCTAAAGAAACACAAGATTATTGATGAAATTGGTGAATGCATGAATGAAAGCAAGCAAAAAGATGCAAACGAATGGGCAGATGACTGCCCGGGTATTCACACAAAGAAACAAAATCCACAAAATAAAACCAACCGTCGACAGTCAGAAACAATGAATGTTAAAAAAAACGCGCAAACACAATTGAAGCTTGAAAGAAGAAATAAATAAAATAGCGCGATCACGAACCGACAACATCAGACAGCACACAACGACCACGATTGACATTCAGGCACGATTAAATTAAGCAAGAGAAAGCAAAACAAACACGGCACAGTTGCTTTTCTTTTCTTCATTACAGTTTTTCTCTCACTTGTTTTTTTTTCTCTTTTTTTTGTTTTTTTTTGTTTTGTTTTTTTGTTTTTTTTTGTTTTTTTGTTTTGTTTTGTTTTTTTTTGTTTATGGGCTCTTCTTATTTTTCCTGTGCCATCCCAAATACAGCTAACAGCAAGTGATGAGCAACAGCAAGCAAGTAGCAGTGCTAGTTAACAAAAAGAATGCCCTGAACACAAAAGCCGCAAGAGCACACAGAAAAACGCGAGATAAAAAGAGCTGTGACATGGACACATACTTGCACCAAATACAAGAAAAAAGAAAACAACACGAAACGTCGCACAAAAGAGCACATGTGATTCAAAACAAAAACACAATCACATTCATTTGAACATGTTTCAAAACAAAACAAAACAAAGAGTGCTGGCGGCTGGGCGGACTCTCCTGTCTATTCCAATGCAGCAGAAAATGTTTTTTTTTACCATATGTTTTTTTTTATTTTCTGAACTATTTTCCAGAAGAATAAAGCTCCAAGACGGTGAAAATTTGCAAAATTATCAGCTCAGCAAGAAAAAGAAAACAAAATAAAAATATGAAGACTGATTCGGTTCTCTTTTGGAGTTGAGGAAAAATGTCTGTTGTTTTTATTTTCATATTTCCCGCGAAAAAACCTGCGGTAAAATGTTTCAGACATCAGATAAAATGAGAGAAACGAAGAAAAATGGAAAACAAATCAGAATTAAATTGAATTGAATGCTAAAACAGTTGAAAATTTCAATTGGTACCGGATCGACCGAGTACCGGATCGACCGGTACCGGATCGACCGCATGCCCGCACTTTCGCTACTGGCGGAGCGCCCGGTCAGCGCGTCAGCGCGGTTGAAAAAAAGGCAAAACCCCGATTTTTTTAATTTTGCTTAATTTTAATTTTTCCAAAATGCCGCAAGACAATCTGACGGTCGACAAAAAGCCGATGTTTTGTGACTTATGTAGGCTAAGGCTAACCCAATTTTAATGACAATGACAATTTTAATGTTTGGGTTCCTTCCAGGACGTAGTGTTGAACTACAACTCCTTGATTGCATCAATGATTGGACCCATTCGTGGGATAATGGGCATGCTGTCGACGTCGTTTATCTTGACATTTCAAAAGCCTTTGATACAATTTCCCATTCGCTGCTAGTCAAAAAATTGTTTAAACTTGGTTTGGAAACTTCTCTTGTCAACTGGGTTGCTGCTTACTTAACAAATCGGACCCAGTGTGTCACAGTTGGTAATTTTCAATCGAGAGTTCGGAATGTTACTTCAGGTGTCCCACAGGGTTCGGTTATAGGCCCAATCCTTTTTGCGCTCTTTGTAAATGATCTTCCAAAATGTGTCAATCATTGTAAAGTAGCATTGTATGCTGATGATGTGAAAATTTACCGTGAAGTGAACAATGTGAATGACAAGAAGTTGATTGAGAAAGATTTGGCTTCAATCGGAAATTGGTCTGAGCTGAGCAGGCTTTATCCCGTCAGTCGCCAATGTATGACTCAGTATGACGGATTCAGATGGGTTCAGAAAACGTTTGACTGTAGCGCATGCTAGCGCGTGAGCACTGGGCTGAGGCGCTGGGCACACGCCAGCAATGCCACGAAGCATATACCATTGAGTTATTGCATGACTCTCCAATTTACAGACCGACACGAGCGTACAGCGAATACGTGCGAGTGAAACGAAACGCGATCTGCTGGCCACGGGCGGTCACGGCAATCGAAACAGACTGACGCCGTAGAAGGCCGTGTTCGCCATGAAAAATGTGTGTGGCCAGGCGGCATTTTCTTGCTGATTGGCTGTGTTGAAGAAATCAATCAGCCGAGTGGATTTTGAAGACATTGATTTGATTTTTGTTGCTTGGTGTTCGCACTACAAATTTGTTATTTTTCAAGCAACTTTCGATTTCACATCTCCATCCAACCAACCCAGGTGCGCGAAAACGAGCAGCTTCGTCTGCAGGTGCCAATTTGTGTGAACGATTTGCGGTTCGTCGAAGATTCCGAGCTGGTGACGACGTGCACTGTGAATCATAGGGTTTGTTTACTGGTGGAAATTTTGTTGCATGCAGTTAAGTATTCGTCAACGTTGAAGTGGGCGTGCTGTTTTGATCCCTCCCAGACCAGACTTGCTGAATTCATGCGGTTTTGAAAATCAATCACCAACCAATTTTACATGCAGTTATGTAAACGTGGAATTGTCAATTTCGGGTTACTCGTGCCATTCGTTCATAATGTGACTGTTATTAAATCTGTCTTACTATAAGCCTCATTCATATAACTTGAAGCGCTGGCGTCACGTTCGCTACAAATTCATGGAGCAAAAACTTTGCAGCTGCACGTGCTAAAGTGACGCCTGTGCTACATAGCGCGCGCGAGTGCATGAATGGGCCTTTAGCGGCACAACGAAATGAATGACCGAATGAATACCTTCATTGATTGTTTCTGTCTTTCCGCAGATTCGCCTGTTCGACCAGCGAGCGCAGCGCCGACCGGTGCGGGAAGTGCTCTGGGGCGAGGACTCACTGACGTCAATCGCAGTGCCACCGAGCACACACTCTGGGGCACCAATGCCGGCGTGTGTGGTTGGCAGCAACAGAGGGGTACTGGCGATGATCGACTGGTGGAAACCGGGTTGGTGCTGTTTGCGATCGGTGGCTTAACGGGGAAGTTTGATAGAATTCCTTGCAAAGTGGAGCAATTCTTTTGAATAAATGGCTCGGTTTTCTGGGGTTTTTACTCTTTTGAATGTGTTTAACAAACATAAACAAAAATAAACTGCCAGACTCCGTGTCATATGTTTTACATTTGTTTACGGGTGCTCTAAGACAGCCCACCACGCCGATTGTTTGCATTGGAAATCAGAACACACTGATTGGCTGTGTAAGCTTCAATCAACCTGTTTCCTTGACCGAATTTTTTTGAAATAAAGAATTTCAATGAGACCACAAATCAGAATATATTGATTACTTCGCCGGCTTTGAATCTGCTTCCAAAAAACCGTTTCAGGGAGCACCATGCAATGCTACCGCGGTAATGCTGGCGCGATTCGCGATTTGGCGTGTCATCGTGGTGCGCCGCTGCTGATTGGCTGCGGCGTTGACAGATTTGTGATCGGGAATGACTTGCACACAAGAAAACAACTGAACAAGGTCTGTGAATGGTATTACGCCTCAGTTCGGATTCCGTTTCCACCAGCAGTTTTGCGTAGAACGTAGTGCACAGTTGTCGACACACGAGTGCCTTCCTTTCAATTACCGATTGAAACTGAATAGGTTGCTGTTGAAAGAAAAGTTCAGAAGTCTCCATACGGACTAAACACCGCACATGGCTAGGCTACACGCAAAAAAATGCTGTTTTATTTAGATTTACTGCAAATCTCACCTGAACTGCGTGCTGTTCAAGTCGGCGCTGAGGTCCATCGCAGAACACGCGAGGAAAACAACGCAAAACGATGTGGAAAACTCGGACATGAAACCGGATCGTTGTTCGGACTACGACGACATTCATTGGGATGATATGTCAGAAAAAATGGATTGAAACGGACCGCAAGAGAGAGCGAAACGCAAAATGGACATAAAAACAAGGAAATGGATGAATCATCAGACGGTCACAAAACGAAAAAGGCAAAATTAACGCTGTCAAGAAAGCGTTCGTTGGAATTTGAAAACCGCACCGAAACGAGAAAAACTCGAAAATTGTAAGTAAAGGTTTCGACGAAAGCAAAAAGTGACGGTGAAAAAATCGGTGATAAAAAATGGGATGTTCATTGAATAGTGGTAAGCGATGTAGATTTGCATTTTCTTTGTTGTCTTGATTTCGGTGGTTCAATCACCCCTTCGTGCGTGTAACTGTTGCTACCTTTGTTATTTTGTTGTTGCTATTGTTGTAGTTAGACATATAATATGTAATCCAACTGGAACCTGGAAGATATTGATAGTCTAGTGGTATTTTAATTTGCATTTTATCTAAAAAAATTACATTTACATTTTATGTAGAACTAGGCCCGTGGAAGATGCATAATCACCATGATAATAGTTTCACTCCCGACTTGTTTATTTTTCAATCGCTTCGAATTTTGTCTGACTCATTCCCTGTATCGCGCCGTGCCCGAAACCTCGACTGCCATCAAACATTCTGGTGATTCTGTGATTCTGTGATTCTGGTGCTGAAACGTCAGCAAGAAACTGTTATTGCTCGTCCGCCAGCGGTTCGTCGATCGTGCGCTATCGTCATCTTCGACGACGTCGCTATCATTGAGCTCACGCTCAGCGCGCAATATTCCAGTGCGGTTGAAGCTAACAGGTGATACTGGAAATAAGCGAAAACGGTTATATTAAGTTGCGTTGGAAGTGTGAGCTGCACAAGTGATTTCGAAGACGGTTGGTTGCGGCAAAATTGACGTCTTCCAATCTCAAAATTGTTTTGTGGGCCAAGAAACATTTTTTGTTCTGCAAATCTAGCAGACATAGACTGGGGTCTCTTTGAAGGCGTCAATCTTGATGAACATTTGTGACGTTTGTCAAAATACAGGCACTAAAATTTCGGTTTGGTGTGACTGATTCCACATTCACCATTTGTTTACGGGAAGAAATCGGCTAAACGGAAAGTCTGGTTTGCTGTGAACGGCAAGCGCATGTTTGGCGGCACATGACGTTATTTCAGTGGGACACGTTTGAAAAAATAGATCGTACATCAATGTTTTTTTAGTGCTCAATGGAAACAGAGATGGAGTCGAGTTCGTTTTGATTCATTTATTAGACCACATCAGCCCCAACGTTTGCCTAGTATTTGTTTTCATTTGTTGCATCATTTGTTTTTTTTCACATTGTTTTATGCTCACAAAGAACTGTGAAGAAAATACGGAAACGGTTGATGTCAGCCACATTGGCTCAGAACACATCACCACGTTCAATTTTTGATTTTGCTGACCGTAGGTCTTTCAGCATTCGCCCGTAGTGACCAGGTCAAGGTCGCCAACTTCAACATCTACGAGCTAGCAACAACTTCAGTGAACTTATTCAACAGCAGTACTCAAAAACAGAACGTTTTAGGACGCTCATTCAGTCTCCAAGCGTAGGATTTCTTTATTTGCAGGATGTATTTTGTTGTCTGTGGAATTATGTCCCATGAAACATCGGGATCAGAGATCGGCTCCTGCTCCGGTTTAGCTATGTAGTTTTAGTTTTACGGAAAAATTCGTTTTTTAATCAACAAAAAAAATTAAAAAAATTCGATTGGTATTCATATTTAAAAATTTTGAAAAAATGATTTTTGATTTTCGATCAAATGATGCTTGCAATAAAGTCGTTGTAGGTTCCTAATCCTAAATCTAATCCTAATCCTAAGCCAAGCCTTTTTTATAAGGTGAAAACGGATCAAATTGGTTTTCGCATTTTTTTCTTTCCTGTGTTAAAGAGGAAGAGGACCACCTCCACCGTACATGTACTTTTAAATATGAAGCCGTACGAAAAAATTCCTATTTTGAAAAAAAATATTTTTTTAAAGTTCAAAAAAATTTCGAACCCTCGGTCTCGCTCGCACACTCTCGTCTCGTCTCGCGTCTCTACGTTCTCATAGCACTCCGGCTTCGGCTTTTAACGTTCTCGATCTCGACTCGACTCTCAATATACTGAAGTGAAGTGCTGAAGAAAAATGTCGGAAGCGCCGCCACCGCCATACGGATACGGTACGACGACGGGTGATCAGAGAGGGGCTGTTTTGCATGGTTGTTGTAGATCTAGGGGTGGGAAGGGGGCAAAAAACCTGAATCTGCTCGTTTTTTTAGTTTCAGCTTTTATCTATCAAAAAAATTTTTAGCTAGCTATCCATTTTAAAATTTTTGTCTTCGAATCGAAGACATGAAATCATGAACCAGGTGAATTTTTGACCAAAATTTTTGCCCGAAATTGTTGTCAATTTTTTTTAATATTTTGCTAATTTTTATTAAATTTTATCGTATCTTAAGCATTATTTATGGGGTTGTTGAACAAAAATTAAACGAAATAATGTTTAATTTTTGTTTTTATTAACCCAGTTGCAAATGCTTGTATGTTTTTTTTATTGTGTTATTGGGAATTTGCAGACACAAAATATCCCAGCGCAGCGCTCCTCCGCCGCCGGCTCCAAATCCGACGATGTCGCAAGGAGGTCAGTTTTCCACCAGAGAGGGTCACCTTCGTTCAGTTGTGTGGTACTTCAGATAAGATCAGATCAAAAACATTCAAGTGTTGTTCTTCGTTCGCCCATTTTCTCGCATTTGCTCAAGTAGATGTTCTTCAGCATTGAAACGCTGTTTTCTCTTACCTTTCCGTTTCCTTTCTCAATGACCGAAACAGAACAGTTAAAAACGAGTTATATTTATCAATCAGGCCCGTCTCCATATGGCCCGTCTTACACGGCAGGTCCACAGCAGCCGTACAGACAACCACAGCAACAGCAAATGGCCGGTAAAAAAGCCAAGCCATTTTTTTTTCTTGTTTCCATGTGCAAATCGAGGTTTGTATTCTGTTGAAAAAAATAAAACAGCTAAAAAGGTTAAAAATAAGCTTAATCACGGATGGTTGACGAGTTCACGAGTGACAGATTGCAACTTTTTGTTCATCGCCGCGCAATAATAACCGACCGATGCAAATGTCGCAAATCACAATGTTGCCTTCTCTCTCCGTTGTTTTTTTTAGTCAACTCCTTTATTTGCCAGCTCCCGTGATCATGTCGCAGCCACTGATAATGAACCTCGGTCCACGGTCCGTCCGCATGCAGTGTCAACATTGCGGAGCGCAGATTTTTACCGAGACCATCGCTAACCCGGGCTTGCTGACGTGGCTGATCGTTGGTGGACTCTGCGTCTTCGGGTATGTTTTCGTTCAGCCACGTTTCAGAGCTGCGTTCAGGTTATTTAGAATAGCTCGTTCAACTGATTTTAGTGAGTCGTGCGAAGCGGACATCTCTCGCTGAAAATCAAGTGATTTCTTGGTATTAGCTTTTCGTACGAAGGAGGCTTAGTAATGTTGAATGATGTGTGGAAAAGCCGCACACTGAAAAAATGTTTCGCGCCAGAGCGTAGTTCGAATATGAATTAAAATAAATTTTGTTTAGTGAGGAAACATTCTGACTGGTTTTGTCTCAATTTCTTGCACGAATCTGTTGTCAGAATACGTTACGTTTTTGCTCATTTAAAATTGCCGCGCAGCCATGAAACATTTTTTTCTATCTGTGCGTGCAAACGCATATTGGGTCACGTTTAATAAGAAAGATAATAATTGGTTCAGCCGTTCAAAGTTACCTGAAAATGGCTCTGGGTTGGATTAAAACATTTTTTTTCAAAATCACCAGTTTTCGATTGAAAAAGTATTTTTACACATTCGAAGTTTGACAAACTAAATTTGACCTGCTTGGCTGGCTGTAGAATTTTTAATTTTTGTTCTAAAAGTCTTCTTTCATTGAAATATCGCGCGCTCGTTGAACCCTGAACACAAAGATACCATGTTTATTCGGTCATACTAGAGATGTCAAGGAAAAAAAATTTCCTATTTTTTTAAATTAAAAAAAATTTTTTTTCAATCAAAGTTGTTCAGAATTTTTCAGCGAGTCCGAATATCACCATCTGAGGAGCCACCGACTTACCATATGACCCCCGGCCCCACTCATATGGGAGGAGGGTGAAAATTTCAGACTTGGTTTCGGCGACCCCATTTTCCCACCGACGACATCACGTCTCGTGTTTTGCCTCTCAATTCACCTCAAATAACATGGAAACAAGTTCAACAACAAACCGGTGTGATCATGCTGACGACACGAGGCGAAACAGCAACGAGCAACCAACGAAGTTACGCTTGCAGTGGCAGACAGTGCAATTTCGACCTTTCGAGATCCTGAAAAACGATGCATAAATGTGAGTTCTCTGCTTCTATCACACCTTAGCGGCATCGGAATTTGTTGAACTAGCCTTTGCGACGCTCAAGTACTTCAATGCGCGAGTCGATCATCACTCATCAAGGCTGAAAACAGTCGATAAATCGATCCAGAATACCACCTGCAGCGTTGAAGACTAAGTGACAAGGTGAAGTCAAAGAAAATTTTTGTTGAACTTTCGAAAAATTATGCCAAAAACGGCATTTTCAGGGCACATTAAAGAAAAAATTTCAAAAATTTTTAATAAAAAAAAATAAAAAAATGCTCATTTTTTTACTTTAAAAAAATTAAAAAAAATTTTTTTTGACCGTTACATCTCTAGGTCATACCACCGCGGCACAAGGGCGAATTCACTGTTACCACAATGGAGTTTTGTTTTCCAGGTTCTTCTGGGGTCCATGTCTGATTCCGTTCTGCATCGATGACTGCAAGGACATTGAACATCGTTGTCCCAATTGCAAGCAGTTTCTTGGCGTACACAAACGCATTGGATGAATCATCGACTGATTCAGTTGTGCCAAAATGATCGAAAGCAACAAGCCCTGTGAATGTATGCATGAACAAGACCAATCAACTTTGAGTGTTTTTAAATTTTCTATTCCACGTGATTTGCTACATCTACATCTCATTAGTGCTGAACAGAACTGATGTTGGAGTTGTTTCAAAACTGTAAATGTCGTCAAAGAAAGTTGTGGCGCTTTTGAAAAAAATTAGTGTAATCTTCTAATTGAACTTTGAACTATTTTATTTTTTTACTCCGTTTTTCGTATTTTCATTAACTTTTTGTGGTGACTGTCATGAAGTTGTCATTGCCTTTCGTTTTTGTCGGTGTTTCTAGTGCGGGTTTTTTGGAATGTTGAGTGCTTTGCTTGACTTTTTTCTCTTTGATTTAGTTTTTATAACTTTGCCAAATAGGTGTTATCGTTATCCATGTGCCGTCTGGCAGTGTATCGTAATAATCTTTATGTTGCTTTTCACTTTGCAAGTTTTCAAATATTAGCACATGTTTTTTTTACATTCGGCTGCCGTTTTTTGCAAACAAAAAACGTGCGGTTATTTCGTCATTCTTGCTGTTAGTCTGAAAAACTCACACATTGTGGTGTCCTTTGTTTGTTAATTTTCGGTGGTCAATCGTTATTCTTTACTTTCCTGCCTTTTTTCAATTTACCAACGTACATTGCGTTGAAACATTGTTATTGTCGTGATGATGCCGTCGAAGCGGCGTTTTTTCGTTTCAACGCAATTCAGGGTCTTGCCTTGCCTGTAAACGTAGCGCTGTTAAAAAACGTGCCCACACAAGCGCGGCACATTCTTTAAAAAAGTGCTGCTGTGTTTGTGTGTGTTGAAATATCTGATAGTTTTGTCACGTGTGACTCATGTGCATGTTTATGCTCTGCCCTGTGTCATATTGCGATTGCATACGTCAGTGTTTATAATACATTGAACTGAATGAGCGGGCGCAAAAATAAAAATATATCAATTTGTTGGATCAATTTAGTGTGGCTTTCAGCTGTTATTTCTGTTGCGACTGATAGCAGAAGCTGGCTTGTTTCAGCATATTTCAATGTGACTCACATTGTTGACTTGCCTTTTTTAATTATAGTTTAATCATGTATTTTTGTGCAGACAATCAATTCAACTATCGATTATTTCCGATCACATCAACACACGAAGGAAGGAAAAATGGGCGATGCACCCCCGCCTTATCCAGGCACTGGTTTGTTTGTTTTTTTTATAAAATACTTCAGCTGCAAGGAGCTGCAGCAATACTTTTTTTTCAATTGTGGAGGTGTCAAAAAAATTGACCTGTGCAGTATTTCATGGTTGCTGAGGTTTTGTTATTTTTTTTACAAAGATACAATTGCAGGCGAAACGAAGGGACCGCCGCCGCCAAACACACAAGGAGGTAAGAGTCGGGAGTAGCCAAGCCAAATTAGAAAGGCCCACGAACAAAAACATTTGTAAATTCAGCTTATAAACAATGACATGACAGTTAGGGTCAGGGATTTTGAATTTTTTTCGTGAAGTCGGATTTTTTTCAAAATTAAAAATTTGAAATTTTTATTTTCTACTTTGCTGTGAAAACTCGATTTTCGGCATAATTGTTTGCAAGTTCAAACCAAATTTACATCGGGCCGGAATAGTACACGAGCCGTACAATGTGCATACTTCTGTGGTCTGTCTGTATGGAATGATACAGTACGGTAGTAATGCTAAAACAAGACCGGACGTGCTGCCTTATCGTATCCGCACACGTCAGTATGAAACAGGGGTGCGTTTAAGGCGAAAACACCATTTAGTTTTTCGTCCGTACGCACAAACGTCGTTCTGAGTCCCGTGCGCAAACTAATCGTGTCCGTAATGCATTAAGATAGCACACACGACACGATTTCTAAATCGCGTGGCCATTTTTACGTGTCGTGTCCGTGCGTACGCACAAAAAACTAATTGCTAAACGCGCCTTAACGGACACGATTAGTTTGCGCACGAGATTTAGAACGACGTTTGTGCGTACGGACAAAAAACTAAATAGTGTTTCCGCCTTTACAGGCGGTGGCTCGCACGGCTACGGTCCGGTGCCGGTGGCGATGCAGCCGCAGCCGACGACCATAATCGTGACGCAGAGTGTCGCGCTGGGACCGCATCCGATGGCGATGTCCTGTCCGCATTGTCGTGCGTCCATCTTGACCGAGACACAGACGATGCCCGGCTTGTTGACGTGGCTGATTGCCGGCGGACTGTGTCTCGTGGGGTGCGTTGGGGTTTGGGTAGAGTTCGCTCGGTTTTTTGTTGGCTGTTCTCGAAGTCTGATAGGAATCGACGTACAAGAGCAATCAGGTTTTTTATTGGTTTGCCCGAAACTACACGAATGGGCTGCAGTTGTTACCGATTGATTGGTCAGCGGCAGTGTATCACGTTAACGTTTGACAGCTAGTGTCTTTGCAGCTGAAAATTTGTGAACGGTTTTTAAACGCTAATCAGTCAAACAGCTTGCTAGCTAGGTTGTTTTGTTGATTTGTTCGGTTCATGATTTGTTTGTAGGGTACCAGTCTGTTCAGTCAAAGGTCAATTAGTTTCAATCCATTTGCAGACTCTGGTGGGGCTGCTGTCTGATTCCGTTCTGCATTGATGACGTGCAGGATGTAGAACACCGATGTCCCAACTGCAAGCAGTATCTGGGCATTTACAAGCGTATTAAGTGAAAACGAGTTTCGAGAGAGTGAAAGACACAAGTGTACAGAGAAAAAAGTTGCGGGCCAAAAGTGATACCGTATTACCTCTATTAAACCCCCCCCCCAAATTACCCCCCCCCCCCAAAATAAACCCCCACCCCCTCGACAAGTTTCCAAATAATCCCCCCCCCCCAAAAATAAACCCCCATGGGGGTTTATTAGAAACCTGTTTGAAACACAAACCTAGCAAATTCAGTGGCTGAATGCAGTGACATTGGTGAAATTGTGCTACCAAAGGCCCCAAAGGGATGAGTTAGTGGTAATTTCATTACAAAAGGCTGTTACAAAAAGAAATCTCTGTGAAAAGTAGAAGTTTCTGCGACTTTCTTGCCTGCCATGCAGGTTTTTTTTTGCCATTTTTCAACAAACCCCCACCCCTAGAATTTGTTTGTAAATAACCCCCCCCCCAAAATAAACCCCCACCCCCAGAAGTCGCTGAAGAAATAAACCCCCATGGGGGTTTATTAGAGGTAATACGGTAGTTGAGCGAAAGGGCATTGAAGCAAGCTTGTACTAACAAAAAAATTATTGTTTTCGTAGTTCACTTCAATATCATCATTGTTGTAACTTCTCAGTCAGTAATACGTTGTTTTCGTAGATGTCTTTCTGTGCAGTGGTTTTCTCCCTTGTCATATTTTGCTTTGGATCTGTGTTTCATAACACCAGGAGTTTGTTTCAAATGTTTAATCAATTAATTATTCTGCTCTGTTTGTTGCCAAGAACAATTTTGGTTTTGTGATGGTGTCATAAAAACATTTTAATCTAGAAGTTGTGACACAATTTTATTATTCGTTTGCTCTGTTAATTTGTCAGCTTGTTTTGTACTTTTTGTCTGAGAGAAATTTGTGAAGCTCGAGCCCACTTCATTGTCATTTTTTTGATTGTTATTATTGAATCTTGTTCGAAAAGCTACAGTATATTTCTACAAACCTGTAAGTTTTTTGTCAGAACACATAGCCTGCGGAAGAATGCCGGAATCAGGGTGATCGGAAACTCAAAAACCCATTTGTTGTGAATTATGTTGTTCTTCTGGCTCGATCCCGTTTCTTTTTTCGTTCGCGGGCTCTGTAATTTGCTAAAAACATGACGGCTGAAAAACTGTTCTGTACAAAATGTCAAATACAAACACTCAAATATTGATGGTTGTGTTTGTTTTCTCAGTGTGTTCATGTGTCATGTGCTGTTTGCCATAATAAAACTGTAATTATTTTCACTCAGATTGGCTAATCTTCGCTTGCTTTTGAGGTTTGATTCCACAAAACGCCGCCTGCGTGGACTATATTTATCAATGTTTGTCTTGCCGAATTTTCTTTATGGCCTTGGCCTCCAAATGATTTCGAAGTTTTTCAGTCGGGTGTCAATCACGTCACGTTCAGCCGGTCATTGGTGAGGCATTTCTCAGACAATAGTGTTCACTGTTTCGACGGTTTCAAATCCGCCTCGAGATCACCAACCATGAGCGCACCGCAGTATGGAGGTGAGAAAATGTGCAACTTTCGTAGGTTGTTTCTGTATGTTGTACTGTTTGTTTTTCAAAACTGCCGATGATGCCTACAAGTCTTTTCAAACTTGAAACCAAGAAAATTCGTCAT
>JASANC010000176.1:0-19818 GCA_030248135.1 Theristus sp. LFF4_11 | reverse complement strand
CGCAGGTGGTGGGTGTCGTCAACTCTGTCGAAAATCTGCTTTTAGGTTACCTATTTGAAATGAATCAACCAATAAGTTGCCTGATTTTCAGGGACGATATGCATATCCAATGATGTCTTATAAAAATCAGGTGACGACGATCCATACCAAATTAGCCTGAAAATCAGGTGCGGAACGAGAGGCTCGCTCGTTTAAATCTAGTCTATTCACCGAATTATTCAGGTTGAGTGTGTGTGAGCAAGTTGATTAATTCTGCTAATTTCTTGACCTTGAATTTCTTTCTCTTGCAGAGCAAGTTATGAAACTGAAAGAAAAAACAAAAAATCGACCAGCCTCGATTCACAGACGTTGTACTGAGCGCTGCTCTGGCACAAATGAGCGGTCGAATTGTTGAATTTGATGAAAGAAGGGTCATTTTCAAATGCGAGGTTATTGATGCGGCCATGTTGATCGATCGATTTCTATTGGTTTCGGTCGGTCGTTTATGTTCAACTCTCAAAGAAAAATCTTAAGAAAAAAGATTATTTTCAATCTTTTTGAAAACATTTAGACCTCTGGGTGAATGGCGCAAAATGAATGGATGAAATGATGAAATGAAAAAACAGCAGGAGTGCCCAACATTTTTATAGAGCTTATCTGAAACCATATGCTGAAAAGTGCTAAAACCGGAAAAACTGTTACACAAAAAAGAAATAAAACCATTGAAAGTAGATAAGAGAAACTCATTTCAAAAAAGATGTCAACCTGAAAACACCGATTGCGAAACAAAAATGTCTGTTGACATTTGATGCTGAATTACACAGCCCATTTTAGCGGTGAAAGCATAAAAGAGCCAACAAAAACGAAGCTGTCGAAATTTCGGCCAAAAAACATTTATTCTCACGAAAACAGTTGTTGATCGATAAAACATACACAACAAACGGAGCTGGACTGTTTTGGTGAAAAAAAAACATTTTTGTGTGTGTGCTCTTCAAAACCAGCCTGACGAACGAACAAGAAAACACAAACACACTGTGGACCGATCACAATTCACTGTCGAAAGGATGTTTCTTAGGTTTCCAGGTTTTACCAAAGTATGTATTATACACTGCACTGCACCCTGCTTTTGCAATACACGTTTTTTAAGCCAGCTCTATCTTGTAGAGAGAACTTCGTCTAGACGCTGTTGATGTTGTTATGTTGTGTGGACCAACACTTTGGGTAACATAATTTGGACGCGCACTGTAAAGGTTATTTTTCAGTCATTTTTTGAGTCGCATGAAAGTTGTCAAAAGAAAACTGTTGAAACGCGAAAAAACAATCAAAAGGCTTTTTGCACCAACATCAGTTTTGAACTGTCACCATTCAAAGGCTAAGCAGCAAAACAAAACAGACAAATCCCGTCAAACGATGGAGTGAATCCAATTACGGCCCAGAAAATAGACATGCTTGCAACCCCATTATCGCGGTCTGAGCAAATGGGGCCTGGACATTCATGACCCGGAGAACATCGAGCCAAAATAATTTTTGCTTGCTTTGTTGTAGTGCACCAACCCCGATCAGATTTGCTTTTATTTGAGTTGTTGTTATGCATCTAATGTTTTTCAAGAAATCTGCCAGTCCTCAACTTTTTTTCTTTCATTACATAATCGATTCGCAGTTCAAATGATTAAAAATCGTCACGTTTGCACAGTTTGCTCATCAGCTTCATGATCAGAGGTCGATTGTTCCAGAAGTCTGTTGGTGATTTCATCATCAATCTTATCAGCACCACCTATTTCTCGAATCAATTTCACATCAGCCGCTGTTGCATCGTCCACAGCCGTCTTCTTCTCGTTAACATCAGCATCTACTTCAACATCAACCTTCGCCAGCCAGCGTCTACCGATCTCATCCACTGTTTTACCGCGAGTTTCCGGTAGATGGCGCGTTAAGAAGAAAACGTCAACCACCCCGAGAAAAGTGAGCGGCAGCAGAGCGGGCGGCCCGATGGAGGCGGACAAAAGTGGATACAGGAAGAGAATCCGATCGAGAGGAGATTGTCGAAGATGAACGCAATGCCTGCGACAGTTTGAAGAAAAACTGCAAAAAATCGTCGGTGATGCAATGTTCTAAAATAATATTTCCGCGGCGGACGATTCCCAAACGGACAGTCCAAACGGAAGAAGTCCGTCACCGGAAATGCGGGAAATGTCCGGTAAGCCGCTAGACGTTATCTCGTCTCGCGCGCTTTTCGATTGTCTCGTCTCACGGATTTTGAAAAAGGCTGTCTCTGTCTCGTCTCGTCTCGCGATCCTCTCTCTGTCTCGTTGTTTCGTTTCGTTTTGAAATTTAATCTACGTACAACGATTTACAAACATTTTGGTTTGATTTCCAATGATCGTCGTTTCAGTCTGTAACAAACCAGTGGAGGGTTCTCAGACGCCCGGGTATACAAGCAATGTTTCTTCAAGATCAACCGTATCTAAGTTGTGTCGATAAAAATTTTCCATTAAAAGCAGCAGTTGAACAAGTTTATTGGTGATCATGTGAAAATAGTATGCAACGTTATACACAAAACTGCTCTAGACAATGATGTCAATAATATTTATTAAACTTGTGTAACATTCTCTGAAATAATAACTTCATTGCTTGCATGTTTCAACCATTGTTTGTTGATTTCATCCGTGGTTTTACTTCGGGTTTCCGGCAAATAACGCGCCAACAGGTAAATGTTAATCAAACTGAGACACGTCAGCGGTAGCAGAGCAGGCGGACCAATTAAGCGAGATAAAAGTGGATTAAATAGAATACCAAAGGCAAGCACGTTTTCGGACATGTAGGCAACGGCTGAAACATACACGAGGTTCATTGAATGGTTGATCAATTAAAAAAACGTGAAAACACCAGGTAAACACAAGATCGAATTGAAAAATTAAAAAAAATTGTGTTTAAATGTTGTCCAACCGTAACAGGTCATTCGCACAGACTGGACGCACAATTCACCAGGTATAATTGACTGTATCATTGTTGGTCCAATCACTGTTCCACAGAGACTTAACAGCAAGGAGCAGACTGTCAAAACGGCCAACACACTGTCAAATGAGGTTGGCAACAATTTGTATTCAATTATGGTGGCTGAAATAGAGAGGTGGCGGTGGCATAACATTTGCATGGTGAGCAAACAAGAAACAAAACTGACTTGACATGCACAACAATGCAACACCTGGGGCCAGTTTTATAAAAGCTTAGTAGTCCAGTACTTCCACACTACTGCACAATGGAATCACAGGACAACACATTTTAAAATTGCCTAACTTCACGTTAAATCGTTCAGTTCACGTGAAAAAAACAGATGTTTCACGATTTTCTTGATGTAGGTCTCAGTGGTGTAGCACTATTGAACTGCTAAGTTTTGTAAAACTGGCCCCAGTTGTCGACATTGCAAAGCCGCCCAACATGAATGGACGTCGTCCGACGCGATCAATCAACACAGTGCTGGTTATTGCAGCGATTAGGGAGGGAACCTGAATGTTTTTGAAAGGCTGTGTGTGTGTTTGCTGAAATGAATCTTTGGGTTAGCGTGCTCTGCAAATGCATCATGTACCTGTAAGAAAAGCGCAGAATACAGAGCAGCCATCTGGCCAGCAACGCCATTTTTTGTGAGAATATCAGTAGAATAGTGATTTGCAAGATCAGGACCGCCGAGCGGCCGAGCACAGAAGACAAGAATGCAAAGAATTAATGACATTCGCAAGTGGTGCTCTCGCCATATTGCCTTCAAAGTTTTTTCAAGCAATATATGTACAGTTAAACTCTAAATAATAGACAGTCAGCTGATTGGCTGGTAATAACATGATGTATGTATGCTTTTGGTGCATTCATTGCTGTCAAGATGGTGGAGTGGTCTGTCCTGCACAGAAAGCCTGCCTATAGATAAGAGTACGACTATAGCAGATCATCATTCAATAAACAAAGTTCATCTCAGTTGGCTGCGCTCACACATGTAATGTATTTGTCTATCAATTTTGTTATAGTTATGTCTATCAACAAACTTGATTACAGCCAGAATGGTTGGAGTCTCGGTGACCAGTCATTTGTTTTTCATCATTGTAATGTTGAAGTATTTCAGAGACATCAGCATCCACTCCTTGATAGAACCTGTGGAGGATGTGTATGATATAGTCCTTAGAAAAATCGGGTATTTTTTTGAAAGTACGGAATGTGAAAATAAACAACACTACGGAATGTGAGAATTGCAACAGTCACCCTCGCGGTCTGGGTGGTAATGTTTATAGATTATTATTGTTTGTGCGTTCGGGGATCAAGCGTTGTCCGACGGGTGTATACCGTATTACCTCTATTAAACCCCCCCCCCAAAATTAACCCCCCCCCCAAAAAAAATAAACCCCCACCCCCACCCCCTCGACAAGTTTCCAAATAATCCCCTCCAAAATAAATCCCCATGGGGGTTTATTAGAAACCTGTTTGAAACACATACCTAGCGAATTCAGTGGCTGAATGCAGTGACATTGGTGAAATTGTGCTACCAAAGACCCCAACGGGATGAGTTAGTGGTAATTTCATTACAAAAGGCTGTTACAAAAGGAAATCTCTGTGAAAAGTAGAAGTTTCTGCGACTTTCTTGCCTGTCATGCAAGGTATTTTTGCCATTTTTCAACAAACCCCCACCCCTAGAATTTGTTTGTAAATAAACCCCCCCCCCCCAAAATAAACCCCCACCCGCAGAAGTCGCTGAAGAAATAAACCCCCGTGGGGTTTATCAGAGGTAATACGGTAGGCACTTAATAACGGATAAAACACAAGGGACGGCCTACTCGCCGGCGTTCTGTACGCTTTTCTGAGTTAGCCCTGGCTAAAAAATTGCCTAAAACCATCGTTCATTCGTTCGTTGTTTGTAACAATTAGCAGATGATGAAACCTACACAAACGTTTCATACTTGATTGCCTTCTCAGCGCCATCACTATCATTACGAACAATGAATAGGAACTTCGGCGAGCGGGGAAGCCACGATGTGCCAATTGCATGAACCACTGATGGAACAATGGGCAGAAGCAACAGGTTATACCAGTTGTGCATGTTGACCCCGATTTGTGGAATGCACGCTGCATTGTTGTGCAAAAAATCTTTATCAAAAAAAGAAAAGTAGTTTTTCTTGAATGATACTCATATCTGTACAATGTATTGTAGATTTATTCAAACGTGTCTAGACTAAATGACTAAAATGACGTCATTTTTTTTTAAAACGCCCGTTTGTCAAAGTACAGGCACTGACATTTCAGTTTGGTGTGACTGATTCGACATTCACCATTTGTTTACGGGAAGAAGTCGGCTAAACGGAAAGTCTGGTTTGCTGTGAACGAAAAGCGCATGCTTTGCGGCACATGACGTCATTTCAGTAGGACACGTTTAAGAAAAATCATGCATAACGTACCAAAAATGCCTACGAACATCCAAATTCGTAAGCCAAGAATTGGAATTGCTGACACAGTGCCTCGGTGTTTTGTTGGCGCACACTCAGTCATATAAATAGATGCCATGTAGGTCTGAAATAACTTTGGGTCATTTTCCAATTCGACGGTCAGATGAACTTGGCAACTTGGGTCCTTCTTCCCTCACGGCACATGACCAGGTAAAAGCTGGTAGAATTTGAATGAATGAAAACAGACCTTCAGAAAGAAACTCAATTATTTGTCAATTTTGACGTGTTTCAAAAATCAATTGGTAATTCGTGCCATTTCTGTGTCCAGTGCACACTCGATTGGCGAATAAATGACTATGACTGAATACTGGCACATTCTGCGACTGATCCCCGCCTTGAGGGAGAATAAAAGGCTGTCTTATTTACTCGGCCATACTGTATATCGTATCAAACAGAATCTACGTTCTGTTTTCAAATGGCTTGTTGATACTGAACTGCATTGCCAATCCAAACAACATGAACACAAAAAAACCACGTTTTCAACGCACGCACTTGATTTGTTGCAATTCC
This sequence comes from Theristus sp. LFF4_11, assembly GCA_030248135.1. Lineage (NCBI taxonomy): Eukaryota > Metazoa > Nematoda > Chromadorea > Monhysterida > Xyalidae > Theristus > Theristus sp. LFF4_11. The sequence continues at coordinate 13,846 of JASANC010000176.1, read as the reverse complement.
GACAAGGAACCTTGCGACAATCAAAAGTTCTGGAATTCGATAAACGACGCCAAGATAGGCAATGACACAGCAAACGAGTGTCAGCGTATTCTTCACGATTATCAACGCGTCTCGGCGCCCGATTCGATCTGCAATCCAAGAATTGATCCAACTGCCGACAACCTGAAATAAACGGCAGTATTGTATGTTACCAAAAAATTTTTCACCAAACTTCTGAATAATTTTGGTTTCTATTACTGCATGATTGAGCTCAAATTGAGCTTCCATGCTTTTTTTGGTTTTGCGACTCAATGCGTTTGCGAACATGGAAAGGAAATTGAAGTTTCGTGTTTGATGTGGCAGTTCATGATTTTCCAAGTGACCTGATCGTATCTGAGGCACTTGGGTTGGTGATTTCACCAATTATTTTGAATTGCCCCATCAAGTATAAAACTGTTTTCTTGAGCATGAGTACCGATTGAGTCTCAGAAGCAGAAGAAACTATAGTCGGACTGGATAATTTCGGGCATTAGCTGATTGGCTGGTGCGTTACCGTAATCAGATTCAAACGCGGGCCATTCAAATTGCACTTTGCTTTTTTTAAATTTCTAATTTTTGAGTGTTTGTGTTGATGAATGTTTGAATTTTCAATGGACAAAACTTGTTTGTGATTTATGCAATGCAGAAAATTAAAAAAAAGTAAAGTTTAAGGCGAATTATTATTTTTTTCAGAAAAAAGAACGACGACGACGGTGACAAATGTGAATCAAAAATTTGGCCATGAAAGCTGCTGTTCCGTATTTTTAAACTGCAACAAATTGTCTATAAACAGCTCAAAGATGCAGAAAAACTAAAAGCAGCTGTTTCTAAAGGCACAAGTTCAGTTTCCGAACAAGTACGACGGCGACGGCAACGACGACAACTAAAAATGTTGTTGTGTTTGATTTTTAATTGAAAATTTTGTTCATGATGATTTATTTTGTGGGAAAAATTTGAAAAGCAATCGGTTTTCAAACGAATATTCACTTTTCGAGCGTCGAGAGCGCATCACCGTCGCCGTCGTTCTTTTTTCTAAAAAAATAAAAATTCGCCTTAAAATGTACTTTTTTGATGTTTCTGTATTTCATAAATAATAAACAAGTTTTGCCCATTAAAAATCCAAACATTCATCAACACAATCACTCAAAAATTAAAAATTTTAAAAAAGCAAAGTGCAATTTGAACGGCCCGCGTTTGAATCTGATTACGGTAACGCACCAGCCAATCAGCTAATGCCCGAAATTATCCAGTCCGACTATAAATTACACAACATACCTCGCCAGCAACAACCATACTTGTCATTATTGACCACGTCGTATCCACTGGTCGCCCAGTTTCCGTAATGATTCGTCTGATGTGCACGCCAAGCGGATTGAAACACGAGGAGAGAAAATGCGGCGCATAACCGAACAAGGCGTGGAACACGGCGATGAAATGCGCGCGTTCCATTTCTGAACTACAAATGGACACCGTTGAATAAAAAACGTGAACGACTGACGCTGAAATGTAAAACAAAGACTTCAGAAAGTGGAAAAAGTTGGACATGTTTACAGAAAGTGTCAGTGATTTGAGAGCTACAATGTATCAAGTAAAAAATGTTGAATTCGAGTCATGTTCACGCTCGAATTGTGCGATCACCACCACATGTGGATTCATACTTTTTAGTTTTAATTTCAGCTGATGATCTCTAGCCAAACAAAATGTATCCTGGATTATAAACCACTCCCTGTATGTTCGTTTAGCACGAAGAAAAAGTGAAACTAACTATACGATTTAATTTAACGGTGGAAACCACACTGTTTTTTGCAGTTTCGCATTTGTAAGATGCAAAAATTGAAATCCCTGCTTGCTTAAGTTAAAATGGATACATCAAAATTTGCTTGGAAATTTATAGCCTGTGATAACAATGGGGTCATGAGGTTCGCGAACCAGCACAAAGGTTTGCGTTTGCAACAATAATACATGGTTTATATAATAGTCATTCTTTTTTGCTTCTGTCAAGAAGTGTTTTGGCAAACAAGCAAACCGGTCTGGTGACGTCTGGTCACATTTTGTTGTTTTTTTTCAAAACTTCATTCCTTCGTATCCGTACAATTTCTATTTGTTTTGTTTTGTTTCGAAAAGCAACATTATGAGTTTTTGGAATTTAAAAAAAATTAAACGGTTTGAGATGTGACACAGAATCCGGTTTTTGATATGAACACAGTTTTTGTCAGAACCGTTGGCAGTTGATGTTTGACGATCAGACAAGAATGTTGTTACAAAATATGATAAAAGTCGGACAAAAATATGTTTTTTATTTCCACTTTTCAAAAGTACCTTTTCGCACGTATTATCTGTTATTTTGAATTCGAGACTCAATGCCTTTGCACGCGGGGATAGGAAAATGTTTCATAGAACCCAAAATTAGGTTGCCCGCTTCACCCGTGTGGTGATGTTTTACGGGTTTGGTTCGGTGTGCGGTTTTTCTAAAGGGCGTGAAACTTTTGTGCCTCGGATTTTCCTGAAACGATAAGAGGTACAGAATAGCCGAGTAAACATGGCAGCTTTTTTCAGGGTACGCGCGAAACTTGAATGATAGAAAAAAGGCCATTAAGAAACCCAACTGTGTGTCAAATTTGGGGTCGTGACAAAACACCAAACCAACCCAACCCAACCCAACAGTGAAAAGTGTGATAAAACGCCAACCCAACCCAACCCAACACAACCCAACCCAACCCAACTTACACGTGACAAAACACCAACACCAACTGTTGGTGTTTTTTTTTTAATTTTTTTAAAATTTAAAAAATTGGGTTTCGGGAGTACGGTAACGACTCCTAGGATGACGGTAACGACACCACGGGTTACGGTAACCCTGTAGTGGGTCTTGTCACGATTTTTCCAAAATCACCCTGATCGTCACGAAAACTTACTAGAATGTTGGAAACCATTCAGATAATGGCGGGAAACATTCGTATGTTCAAAATACAGGGTGATTTTGGAAAAATTGTGACAAGACCCACTACAGGGTTACCGTAACCCGTGGTGTCGTTACCGCCATCCCAGAAGTCGTTACCGTACTCCCGAAACCCAATTTTTTTAAATTAAAAAAAATTTAAAAAAACACCAACAGTTGGTGTTGGTGTTTTGTCACGTGTAAGCTGGGTTGGGTTGGGTTGTGTTGGGTTGGGTTGGTGTTTTGTCACACTTTTCACTGTTGGGTTGGGTTGGGTTGGGTTGGTGTTTTGTCACGACCCTCAAATTTGACGTGTTTTTTGAACAAATTGATTTTTTGTGTTATTCTGTTCATTCTGTCTCCCTTGCACACACGACTGAGAATTACATTTGGCATTCTTGAAAAAGACAACTCTTAGTCTGCGACTAATTCCGCCTTGCTGGAGAATACAAGGATTGCCTTATTAATTCATTTTCGACCATACTGTAACTTGAAAATAAGCGAATTATTGAAATGTGTGTGTGCGTGTGTAAAAGCATGTTTGAACCAACATAGAACAGTACAGTACCTACTATACAAGTTCGGAAAAATGACCAAAGGGCATGAAAAAGACCAAAAATTATTTCAGAATGACACAGATAGAAAAGTGTGACACAAGGATTTTCACAAGATCAAAGATTTTATGAAACGTGTGTGAACTGGAAAGTTACAAACTGAAATAATATTTACGCCAATATCTTTTTTGTCATTCTCAAGGAAGGCACAATCTCTGTACGAATTTTATCTGACTTCATTTGATGCTGCAAAAAATAATTTGTTGTTGTGAACATTGCTCTTTTTGTTTGTGAATACTGTATGAAATGGTGTTTGCGGGCTGAACCCTTTTACGGTGAGTGCGGTCACAACCGGAACCCGGTGCCTTGAAATGACAAAAATTTATTGACGTAAATATTATTTCAGTTTGTAACTTTCCAGTTCACACACGTTTCATAAAATGTTTGATCTTGTGAAAATCCTTGTGTCACACTTTTCTATCTGTGTCATTCTGAAATAATATTATCTAAAAATGCGAGAGACGCATATAAAAGGAGGAATATGGCTTTGTGTAAGCAGTGAGAGACTTGGCTCGACAACTCTTTTCAAGTCTCTGATGTGGTACACACGGATACAAGTACACAAGAGTAATATTTTTGCGCCGCGTTTGTTTTGCTGAAAAGCGAAAAAAGCTTTAAAATTATTTTATAATTGTCCTCTCCAGTTTAGTCTGAAGTCACAGCGAAATTCTGTAACTCTGTGCAAAAACACAACAATCAGAGACTGCGATTGCAAAACACTGTTGCATGTAGCATTATCGTTGCTAACGTAGTGTACGCACCGCTGTGTACACACCAGCACCAGTGACGAAAAGGTGTTGTCTTCCGTTAATTTTCACCATTTTTTACCAAACTCTTGTTGATTTGCGTGGGAGTATGAATGTAGGCTAAACCGTCCGTCCCGTGAGCCATTGCCTTATTTGCCACACACAGAAAGGGACATTGAGTAAACCAATGCCTCTGCGATACGCTTTGTCCTGGGCAAACCAGTGTCAGCGATCTAAAGTCTGATTGTTATTTCAGTTGTTTTAGCTTTAGTGGTCGCTCGCTAAATGCCAGAAATACCGCAAATGTGAAAGTTTCATTTGTCTACAATGTACGAGTACGAGGGTTGCCATGTGCAACCGAAATAGTGAATAAACGGCGCAAAAATATGGCTCTTATGTACTTGTATCCGTGTGTACCACATCAGAGACTTGAAAAGAGTTGTCGAGCCAAGTCTCTCACTGCTTACACAAAGCCATATTCCTCCTTTTATATGCGTCTCTCGCATTTTTAGATAATATTCTGACTTTTAAATAAGTCCCGAAGGTCGAACCAAATTCACATCTCGTTGGTCACACATTCTTCTAAACCCCGGATACCTCAGGGTTTTCATTTTTTCGCTTTTTGGGCCGATTTCGCCTATGCTATTTCTACGGCCGATTCGCCCGACATCGTCACGATTCAGTATCTAGAATTGCTCACATAAGAAAACTGACCCAAAAGCCGTGATCGGCGCAATGAATTACCATGGACAACACAGTTTTTTTGCATTTGGACCGATTTCGCTAATTTCCACTGCGGTTCGCCCGAAATCGTCACGATTCAGTATCTAGAGTTGCTCACATAAAAAACTAACCCAAAATTCGTGATCAGCGCATTGAATTACTCTGGAAAACACCCTTTTCTTGTTTTTCGTTCCTGGACCGATTTCGCCAATTTCCACGGCCGATTCGCCCGAAATCGTCACGATTCAATATCTAGAGTTGCTCACATATAAAAACTAACCCAAAATCCGTGATCAGCGCATTGAATTACCCTGGGAAACACCCTTTTCTTGTTTTTTGTTTCTGGACCGATTTCGCCAATTTCGACGGCCGATTCGCCCGAAATCGTCACGATTCAGTATCTAGAGTTGCTCACATAAAAATCTAACCCAAAATCCGGGATCAGCGCATTGAATTACCCTGGAAAACACCCTTTTCTTGTTTTTCGTTCCTGGACCGATTTCGCCAACTTCCACGGCCGATTCGCCCGAAATCGTCACGATTCAGCATCTAGAGTTGCTCACGTAAGAAAACTAACCCAAAATTCGTGATCAGCGCATTGAATTACCCTGGAAAACACCCTTTTCTTGTTTTTCGTTCCTGGACCGATTTCGCCAATTTCCACGGCCGATTCGCCCGAAATCGTCACGATTCAGCATCTAGAGTTGCTTACATAAGAAAACTAACCCAAAATTCGTGATCAGCGGATTGAATTACCCTGGAAAACACCCTTTTCTTGTTTTTCGTTCCTGGACCGATTTCGCCAACTTCCACGGCCGATTCGCCCGAAATCATCACGATTCAGCATCTAGAGTTGCTCACTAAGAAAACTAACCCAAAATCCGTGATCAGCGTATTGAATTCCTACGGACTAAACATTTCTCCTATTTTTCGTAGCTCAGACAAAATTTGTAAGAGTTAAAAACTGATACCCAGTCAAAATGCTACCAACTTTAAAAAATGCTTAATTTTGACACAAAAAAATGCCCGGGCAAAAAAATAAACTAAATTTTCAGAATCTACGGATGAAATTACCCTAGGAAACATTTTTGTTCAACTGTGAAAGTGTCCCAGCTAAAAATTGAAAGGGCGAACACTTGAAACCAGGTAAAAACCCTTCGATTTTTGAAAAATGCCCATTTTTTACCCAAAAAGTGGGTCGGGGCAAAAAATTAACCCAATTTTCAAAATCTCCAGGTGAAATTACCCCAGGAAACATTTTTGTTTGACTGTGAAAGTGTCGCAGGTAAAAATTGAAAGGGCGAACACATATGATTACATACCAGAAAAAAAAAATAGAAACAAAAATAAGTAACATAAATTTCAGAATAGGTTTTTCGAGTCTACAGCGTATGAAAAGTTGTCCGATAAAAATTTTTTCGCGGCTCCAAGCACAACTTTGGGTGTTCGTTTCGTGTGCACAGGAGCAGATTTGTAGCTTATAGTATGCTCGCTGGAGGCAGCGAGCAAATTTGAAAAAAGCGCGCGAGGGAATATTCAGCCATATAATGCGTGATGCGCTCTCCGCTCGCTGCGCTCGCTCGCGCATCCGCATGATTAGAACAACGATTTTTAGCAGGAAACCCTTTACGGGGACCCTTTTCAACCCAGGCACTGGTTATTATCAGCTTTTTGCTATTTGGCACCTAAACTATAGCCTATCAGACGCAGCACTGTCGATTACATGGATACCGTGGAATTTGAAATCAGAGCAACGATTTATTGCAGGAAACCCTTTACGGGGACCCTTATCAACCCAGGCACGGGTTAATATCAGCTTTTTGCTATTTGGCACCTAAACTATAGCCTATCAGACGCAGCATAGTCGATTACATGGATACCGTGGAAGATGAAATTAGAACAACGATTTTTAGCAGGAAACCCTTTACGGGGACCCTTTTCAACCCAGGCACGGGTTAATATCAGCTTTTTGCTATTTGGCACCTAAACTATAGCCTATCAGACGCAGCACAGTCGATTACATGGATACCGTAGAATTTGAAATCAGAGCAACGATTTTTTGCAGGAAACCCTTTACGGAGACCCTTTTCAACCCAGGCACGGGTTAATATCCGCTTTTTGCTATTTGGCACCTAAACTATAGCCTATCAGACGCAGCATAGTGGATTACATGGATACCGTGGAAGATGAAATTAGAACAACGATTTTTAGCAGGAAACCCTTCACGGGGACCCTTTTTATACCCGGCACGGGTAAAAACAGTTTTTTCACAATTCGGCACCTAGCCTATCAGACGCAGCATGGTCGATTACATAGGATACCGTACAATTTGGAATTCAAATTTGAACACAACTTTAGATTTTTTGTGGACACCGAAACGGTCGACAACAACGACAACGACAACGACAACGACAACAACCTGAATTTTTTTCGGTTTTTTTGTTCTGTAAAATCACAGAAGCAACCGATGTTTCGTTTTTTGGTTTGGATGGATAGGGCATCGGGCCACCTTAGCACAGCAAATAGAATTTCTTGGTTTAGTCATTTATCATGAATGTTATGGTCGATTGAAATTTCAAAATATTCGCAATGAGCTTTCTGAAATAATATTGTGGGACCACGATTTCTTTCAACCTGTCACTTTTTTGGCGCGTGTAATTTTGAATTGAAGGAGAATATACATGTATTGTGGATTTATTCAAACGTGTACCGACTAAAATGACGTCATTTGCTTTAAAAACGCCCGTTTGTCAAAGTACAGGCACTAAAATGTCAGTTCGCTGTGACTGATTCCACATTCACCATTTGTTTACGGAAAGAAATCGGCTAAACGGAAAGTCTGGTTTGTTGTGAACGGCAAGCGCATGTTTGGCGGCACATGACGTCATTTCAGTGGGACACGTAAAAAAAATAGGTCATAATTGTAATCAAAATTTTTTAAGTTCTGCGACTAAATGCGTGTGCAGACGTGGAAAGAAAACTAGTTTCAATCTTTATGTGGCAATTCAAAGTCGCCTAAGTGACTCGGCCCTATGTAGGGAACTCGGATCACTTTATCAATTTTGAATTCCCGCGTCACCCATGAAACTGCTTATTGTGGATTTATTAAACGTGTCCGGGCTAAAATGACGTCATTTGCTTTGAAAACGCCCGTTTGTCAAAGTACAGGCACTAAAATGTCAGTTTGGTGTGACTGATTCGACATTCACCATTTGTTTACGGGAAGAAATCGGCTAAACGGAAAGTCTGGTTTGCTGTGAACGACAAGCGCATGTTTTGCGGCACATGACGTCATTTTAGTTGGACACGTTTTTTAAATAGGTCATACCTACCAATGTATGCGCGCATTGAGTTGCGGGACCAAATGATAAAAGATCATACATAGGTATTTAGCGGAATCTGGTTTGGTCGGACTCAAAGTGGCAAAATATGTTTTTTTACCCGGCTCCGTTGTTTCTTCTTTCTCGAGCTCCATATTTGTTGAAAAGGTGACCGGTTTAAATAAACACGCAAGCATGTGTAGACATTTTATGACAATAGATTGGTAAATAATTCAAAAAACACTTGAAGGAAATGAAAATTTGCTTCTCATTTTTTCAGAAACAAAACAAATGCGGCTGTGCGGATACCAGAGAACAAAGTTTTGATTTTTGAAGCACCAACAAAATAAAACCAGAAACGCTTTGTTTTGAAAACTGTCTGGCCAAAGCAAAAATGAACGGCTGTTATCAAATAAAGTGAAAAAAAGTGTCTCACGCTAAATGACAAGATAAAACTGGAGGCCATGAAATGCGTTTTGAATGATTTACAGCTTTTTGCTGGGTGAATACGAATCTCTACTTGGGCTTGTCAAAGCGTTCTGTATTTTATTAACTGCGATGTGACCATTTTTTGTGTTACTGTCCCTGGTTCAAAATAGGTTTTGCGGAAAGTTGGTATGGAAAACTAAGAATAAATGGCCAACTTTATGTACAATGTGTACCTGTGATGTGGTGCCACGGCATGCGTACAAGTTATTTTTTTGTACTCAAAGTAGTGTTGTACACGGCACCCCGCCTTTGCAATACACGTTTTTTAGGCCAGCTCTGTCTTGCAGAGAAAAGTTCGTCTAGACGCTGTTGATGTTTTATGTTGTGTGGACCAACACTTTGTAACATCATTTGGACGCGCACTGTAAAGATCATTTTTCTCAGTCATTTTTCGAGTCGATTGAAAACTGAAAGAAAACAGTCTAACGCGAATCAGAAGCTTTTTTGCACCAACATGATCTATGTATTTTTGAACTGTCAATACTCAAAGGCTGCTGTTTTTAAAAAAGCAATCCAAAACAAACCAGACAGATCCCTTGAAACGATGGAGTGAGTCCAATTACGACCCAGAAAATAGACATGCTTGCAACCCCATAATCGCGGTCTGAGCAAATGGGGCCTGGACATTCGTGGTTTGGACAGCATCGAACCAGAAGAATTTTTGTTTGTTTTGTTGCATTTTTGTGCACCAATTCGATAAGGTTTGTTGGTGTTATTGTTGTGTTGTTATTCGATTGAGTTGTTGTTATGCATCTATGTGTTTAAAGAAATCTGCAAGTAATCAACTTTTTTTCTTTCATTACATAATCGATTCGCAGTTCAAATGATTAAAAATCGTCACGTTTGCACAGTTTGCTCATCAGCTTCATGATCAGAGGTCGATTGTTCCAGAAGTCTGTTGGTGATTTCATCATCAATCTTATCAGCACCACCTATTTCTCGAATCAATTTCACATCAGCCGCTGTTGCATCGTCCACAGCCGTCTTCTTCTCGTTAACATCAGCATCTACTTCAACATCAACCTTCGCCAGCCAGCGTCTACCGATCTCATCCACTGTTTTACCGCGAGTTTCCGGTAGATGGCGCGTTAAGAAGAAAACGTCAACCACCCCGAGAAAAGTGAGCGGCAGCAGAGCGGGCGGCCCGATGGAGGCGGACAAAAGTGGATACAGGAAGAGAATGCCGATCGAGAGGAGGTTGTCGAAGATGAACGCGATGCCTGGGAAAGTTTGAAGAAAAACTGCAAAAAATCGTCGGTGATGCAATGTTCTAATGACCTATATGTTAAACGTGTCCTACTGAAATGACGTCATGTGCCGCCAAACATGCGCTTGCCGTTTACAGCAAACCAGACTTTCCGTTTAGCCGGTTTCTTCCCGCAAACAAATGGTGAATGTCGAATCAGCCACATCATACCGACATTTTAGTGTCTGTACTTTGACAAACGGGCGTTTTTAAAGCAAATGACGTCATTTTAGTCCGGACACGTTTGAATAAATCCACAATACGTGGTACCATCCTCAAACAATCTCCGTCGTACCAAAGCAGGCCATTCGAACCGACTGCACGCACAGTTCCCCTGGCAGAATCGACTGTATCATTGTGGGGCCAATCGCCGTGCCGCAAAGGCTCAGCAGCAATGCGCAGATCGACAACACTGACAGCGCACTGTCGAATGAAGCCGGCAGCAGTTCGTACTCGCGTAGACTGGCTGCGAAACATGGAATAAAGCTTATAAACTGAAGTCTGTGCACAACTAAAAAAAAACAAAGCAAAAACGAACTTGAGAGGAACAACAGCGCAACGCCGGTGATTGACGTGCTGAAGCCAAGCAGCAGGAATGGACGTCTGCCAACCCGGTCGATCAAAGTCGTACCCGTTATGCCGGCGAATAAAGCGGGTACCTGTGTGTTGCTGCTGATTATGTGTAATGCTGAACCCCCCAACATTAATTGGACTTTTTTGCAAATGTCGCGTTTGTAGCGCAGGTGTAGGGCTTTCGCCTACCGTTCTGTGGGTGGAAAGTTCGAACCTCGCTGCGGACAAGACACATAATGGAGAAACTAAAGTGACCAACAACATCTAATGGTCTACTCCCTCCAGAGCCGAGGGTAAATTGGGCTCGGGGCAGTACTGCCCGTTTCCGCCGGAGTCTGGTACCTCAGGGTTTCCGGAACCGGCGCGCAAACAACAAAAATTATAATAATTAAAAACAGCATTCTGACCAAAATTTTTGCGCATTTTAGCCAAAATTGCATCGTCTTTTTGGCCAAAATATTGCTTTCATAACATGCTTCACCTGCAGAAACACCGCCGAATACAAAGCAGCCACATGGTCCGGTATGCCATTTTTTGTGAGAATATCAGTCGAATAGTGATTGGCCAAGTCCGGTCCGCCGAGTGGTCGAGCGCAGAAAACGAGAATGCAAAGAAGCAACGGGATACGGAGATGACGTGCTTCCAATAGTTCACGCCAGTTGACCTGAAGAAAAAACGAACAAAAAAACTGGTGCAAAAATCAGGCTGTGCCTAGTTCTTTGAAAAATTTTAGTATCACGCCATAACAAAGTGTCCGAACAAGTATCCGGTGGGTGTCCCCGCGAGGTGATCAGGGCCGGGGTTAAAAGTCGCAACATTTTGGACACTATGCACTCGCCATTTTGGACGACTTTTATATGCGCAGCACACGGACACCACGCAGAACACCCAGACGGTCAGCAGGAGTCAGTGAGTGGCACACCGGACACTCTGTTTTCGGACATCTTTATTTGAGGTGATATAAAGAATTGTATTCTCCACTGAGACAAACGTGGCGATAGCCGGAGCTGCCGGTCACTCGGTCGTGCACCAACTGCTTCTCCAAGTCGTAGTGCTGCAGCACCTCCGTCACATCGGCGTCTGCTCCGTGGTAGAATCTGGCAAGGTTTGAAGAGTTGCAACACAGTGCGCACACGGTTACAGCCGAACTCTAAATTATAGGGAATCAGCTGGATTGGTTGATGATTACGGCATGCCTACATACCGTAATCCCCCACGAATCAGGTGATTCCGTAAATTAGAGCAAGACTGTATCTCGCACAATGTTGCAGAAAACACAGGCGTACGCACCAGCGCGTGTGTTTGGTGGGAGTTGCATGGTGAACTGTGTGGTCTTCAAACTAGGGCTTTCATCCAAATTAATTAATAAAGAAAGTCAATGGTTTCATTTTGAAGGCCCATAACCGAATCGATCTGGCAGCTTCGTTTCGCTGATTGCGTGCGATGTAGAGGAACTTTGGCGAACGGGGCAGCCAGAAGACGCCGAGCGCATGCATCAGGATTGGCACCACCGGCAGCAACAGTCGTGCCGGCCAGTTGTGCATGTCCACTGACATTTGTGGACTGCACGCTGACAAGCACAAGAAAATGACGCCAAAATCCATCCCAAAACACATTTTCCTCCACCTCACCTCAAAATAACTTCGAAAAGGGGTTCAATTTCAGTTCAAATTCAAAACACTCTCACCGAAAATGCCAGTAATCAGCCAAATGCGTTCGCCGAGTATTGGAATCGTGGACACGGTGCCCCGGCAGCTGGTTGGTGCGCATTCGGCCATGTAAAGGCCGGCCATGTAGGTCTGAAGCAACCGACAGATGTTGAGGTAAACTTTGAAAATGTTCTTTATTTACTCTCTCCTGGTGATCGGTCTTCAAAACCACATAGTAACCTAGACTCTGCTTTCTAGGTTCGCTGATGTTTTACGCAGACTATAACATCTGTCTGTGGTGGAACACTTTTCAGCAGTTCTTTCTGGTGTCCGTCGCACTGACGAGCACGTCCTACCTGGCGAAACCACAAACAGCGAAGTACAGTATCACTCTTTCACAACCTGAATGGTGACAATTCCAACCAGGAATCGCGCTGCGATCAACAGCTCCGGAACTCTGTACTCGGCGCCAAGATACGCGGTGACGCAGCAGACGACCGCGAGCGCATTCTTCACGATCATCGTCGTGTCGCGGCGGCCGATGCGATCCGCAAGCCAGTGGGCGCTCAGACATCCGACAATCTTAGAAACTTTGGTTTTGTTGAACAGTTTTTATTTTATGGATTCTCACTTTTTGGGCTGACTGTCTGTTTTTGTGGACCAACACATAGAGTACGGTACAGTATCTACCGTATTCGACCCCGACACAAACGCATACAAGCATATGTCTACAGTCGTCCCTGTATTTATCTCAACGAATTTGGCAGCGTCTTATACTCATTCACTTGCCACTTCTCTTATTGCTTAGGTTTACAAAAATGGTTCGAGTAAGTACGACTGCAAAGTGTACGTGTCGAGCAGGGACTGAATACTGCAGATCTCTCACTCAGTACACCCAAAGCGTCTGTCCAATGCGTCACCTGTCCAGCAAACAGCACACTTGTCATCGTGGACCAGAGCGTGTCGACGGGACGCTCAGTTTGCTTGATCAACGCTCGAATGTGCACACCAAGCGGATTGAAGCACGAGTAGAGGAACAGTGGTGCGCCGCCGAGCACGGCATGGAAGATGGCAACGAAATGGGCACGGCGCATGGCGTTGTATGTGCTGGTTGTTGGTGTAGCAGAAATGCTCAAACTACTTGTTATCAACTTGTTCACTTTAATTTTTAACGAATATCACTTCACTTCATCAACTTTAATGAATATAAACAGTTTTCAAAACACCGATACACGTATGGTGAAACACTTTGGGCACAGTGTATTTTTTTTGCTGGAAACCGCGCAACTTTCTACAAGTAATGGACGCAGTGACTGCCGTTAATAAATTTATCCATTAATCATGCGAGAAAACAATCAAGTTCAGGCGGGTGAATGCACGCAAATCAATCATGCACATGGTTTTAAATATAGTCGAGAGAAACATAAACCTGTCCAATTTCACCGAATTTTTTAAGAATTGAGAAAGCACGTGAATGTGAAAGCCAAAGTCAAAATATGTATAATACAAACACAAAACAAACAAACAAAA
>JASANC010000175.1:0-17344 GCA_030248135.1 Theristus sp. LFF4_11 | reverse complement strand
ATTTGTGTTGTCTTTTCTTCGAATGTCAATCGATTTGTTTTCCAAAAATAATTTCATGTGAAAAAATGATTGTGAACATGTTTCGTTTTTTGGTACAGTCGAACACGATATGCTCGGTCTTTGATGATTTTGGCTTTCGCATTACCAGGCTTTTTTGAAACTTTGCACTCTGAAAGAGCAACTGCATCACTTCGTTTTTCTACCACTGTCGCATATTTCCGTGTGTTTGGACTCCAGTTTTCTTTGAAATATCGTTTTTCCTGCTGTTATTTCCCGTTTGTCTTTGTACTTTCGTTGTCTGTATGACTGCGAATTTTGATGCGTTCAAAAAGCCGTTTTTTGTCATAACTGTCTCACGTTTTGCTATTGTTATCTGATTCATGTTCGAAGCGTGGTTATTCTGTGCATTCTTTTAGTAAAAACGTGAAATAAATTGATGAACGATTTTTCAAAACTTGTGGTTACAGCAACAACCAACGTCCATGGTTGGAGAGCTTGAAATGAAAACGTATTCGCTCTTTGACCTTGATTTGGTCATGATCCACAAGTGAATGACTATTCACGTCGTTATTGGTCTGAATCCACTTAATTTGGTGAGATTTTCAGCCTCTACCCCACTGCAAATAGTGTGAGCAATATTCAAAAATACGATATGAAACCTACACAACTGTGATAGAGTCACTTTTTTTACTTTTTGCTTCTGTATGACTAGATTTACGTGTACTTCAGCAAGAACAGATCAACTGACACTGAGCACCTAAACTAAGCACAATGAAAGACAGTTTCAGTCCTCCAGAAAATTGCAGTATGAATCGCCATAAAACCAATCCTCGTTTCGGAACATCACTGCACCAAAAGTTGGAAGCGCAGCACACTTAAGCAGCGAAGTAGCAAAAAGTGTTCCAGCAAAAATGTACAGCAAAAATGAAATGCCGAAAACTGCAGCCACGGACGGTGTCTGCACTGTATTCGGTCTGAACGTCTTCGTCACCGACTGGAAGTCATCGCCGACATTGAAGAATACGAACAGTAAAAAAAAACAAGATCGTGTCACAGCCGAATGGTCGGAGCACAGCGGTGGTTACGGTTGGCACTTCGGTGCACAACCAGCACGACTCCAATAGAATCTTCGAATCTTTTGTTCAGTGCTCCACTGCTCTTCTCTAATCGCCTGATCGTCTGGTACCATTCGGATCGCCTTTTCCGTGCTCGACGTTTCTGTTCTTTGATGGTAACCATCATTTCCGCAGTGCTCCGGCGTTTGCGCTACTTGGCGCTGCTTTTCGGTGGCTCGCTCGATCTGCAAGGCGAAATTGAAATAGTTCAGTTTTCTTTGATGTTTTGTGAAGAACTTCTTCAATAGCAGCTGGTGTGATTCATTGTTGATACCAGTGGATTGGCACAAATTTTGAAAATGTCTCTTTCAAGAAACCCAGGAGATTCTGCGTCGAAATCAGTGGCATGCAAGAAAATATCGATTATTCCCCTCACCTTCCCTCTATTCTTCAGTAGTGCACTGTTGGTAAAATAGTTGTCACTCATGTTTGAGAACACACAGTGGCAGTGGGTTCCCAAACGACAGTGAATTTTCATCAACTGGTCAATCACGTCAAAATTTGAAAAAAAACATAAAAAACAAAGTGAACGCAACGTACGCACCTGTTGCTGGTAGAATTCGCTTCGATTGAAATACCAGAACAAGACGATCGGAAATGAAATACGTGCACGTCAAACTTGAACCCCTCAAGCTGCCACCTGTATCGACGAAAACCCCATTTTTGGAGCGACAAAAATCGACAGGTGTAGTGGCTTCTGTGGTTGAATTTCCAACGAGTTGCATCTGAATTATTCGAGATCTACCAAAGACCCCCTTTTTAATTTCGACCTTCCAAAACCCAAAATTTGCATCTAAAAACAGTAAAAAAGTGCAATTTCGAGCACCTTTACACAAAATTTTCTTTGACTTTACCTTTAGCATAGTTTGAGTGTTCGAATGACTGCTTTTTAGGTGTGGTAAGACTTGACTTGGGTTTTTGCAAATGACCCCCCCCACCTAAAGGCGCTTTGAGCATTTAGTTTTTTGTACGTACGCACGGAGCGCACGTCGTTCTAAATGTGGGGCTGCAGAACAGTCGTTTCGTTTACACCACACGACAAAACTGAAAACTGCTCACCGCATTTGAGAACTACTGAAGTGATCATTTATTACACGGAAATTTAATTCGATTGGGCAAAAAGTCGATAATGGATGTCCGCCACGTGCAGACGGAGAATAGCTTTCGCACGGGATTTAGAAATCGTGCAGTGTCCGTCACACGAGTGTTGTGCAAAATGCGCGAGACCAAAAGTTGTCAATTCTCATTGCGGACAACAAATAACCAAAACTAACACTGTCAAACAAATTTGAAAATCAGAATCTATTTTTTATTTTTTAGTCGTCTTCTCCTCTGCATTCCCTCTCCTACCCCTTTCCCCATTTGGCATTCAGTTTGTCGTCGCGCGCATTTGTCTTTTTCGTACGGACAGACAGTCGTTCTAAATGCTGCGCGCAAAACAGTCGTTACGTGCGGACAATGATTGACCTCACGAAATTCTAATTCGCGAAGTCATTTTTTAAGTTCTGTCTGCGTGCGTACGCACGAAAAAACTAATTGATAAACGCGCCTTAAAAATTTAAAGTAATCTTCGAGCACAAAAATTTTCAGACAGATAGCTGGCTGAAATTTTTTTAGACTAGATACATGCTGAGCCGAAAAAAACCTATAAGATGAGATATGAATTCAAAAATCGCCTCAAACCCCCCTCCACCCCACAGCAACTACGACATCTCTCCGACGATCTCTCCGATATGCACCGATGCACCCTACGTTTTGGTATATCATCGGACCCCCACGATACATTTGTTGGGTCGTCACCCCCGCCAGGCAACCCTACATACATAGTTGTTCTAGGGGGGGGCCTCTGAGGGGGACGGCCAAAAAAATTTTGAATCTATCTCTATCAGACGGGCTTTTTTTTGAACAAGCAAACTTATCTATCTAAAAAAATTCTCAGCCAGCTATCTATCTGAAAAATTTGGGTCTTCGAGGGAGCTTTCAAATTGAGTCAATTTTTGACTAAAATTGACCATTTTTGAAATCAATTCTTGAAAATTTTGCTAATTTTAGATAAGATACGCATTTACACTTGATTTTTAGTGTATATTTTAGCATTATTTTTGCTGTTTTTGTAGCTTTTTTAGCGTTTAAGCTATCTATCTATCAAAATTCAAAATTTTGACCGCCCCCCCAAAGTCACAAGGCCCCCGCGGCCCCCCAAAAATTTCCAGCTATCTATCTATCTGGAAAATTTGCTCCAGCTATCTATATCGGCCCCCCCCCCAACCTAGAGGGTTGGCCTGTCGTACTAAATCAAACCACTGAGGTTGGCAGACGTTACCTAAACTAGCCTAAACCAAAACCTAATCCTAAAGCCTAATTCCAAGCTAAACATAATCCTGACCTAATCCTAACCTAAGCTAAGCCTTTTCAAGAAGGAAGATGTCAGAACAATTGCGTTTTGAACAAGTTCTTGTTGAGTGCGGAGCGTATGCACGCGCGCTAGTGGATCATGAGCATGAGCATGCCGATGCCGCGTGCGCGTGCGCTTTAGTAATGAAGCTTTAGGACCTAGAGATGTCACAAAAAATCCCTATTTAAAAAAAAAATTTTTCAAAATTTTTTTAAAAAAAATCAAAGTTGTTCAGAATTTTTCAGGGAGTCCGAATATCACCATCTGAGGAGCCACCGACTTACCATATGACCCCCACTGATATGGGAGGGTGAAAATTTCAGACTTGGTTTCGGCGACCCCATTTTCCCACCGACGACATCACGTCTCGTGTTTTGCCTCTCAATTCACCACCTCAAATAACACGGAAACAAGTTCAACAACAAACCGGTGTGATCATGCTGACGACACGAGGCGAAACAGCAACGAGCAACCAACGAAGGTACGCTTGCAGTGGCAGACAGTGCAATTTCGACCTTTCGAGATCCTGAAAAACGATGCATAAATGTGAGTTCTCTGCTTCTATCTCACCTTAGCGGCATCGGAATTTGTTGAACTAGCTTGCGACGCTCAAGTACTTCAATGCGCGAGTCGGTCATCACTAGGGTTGTTAAACAAAAATGAAAATTTTTTTTTTTAAAAAAAAAAGTGATTAAAAAAAAAACAAAAATGCCGATTTTTTTTTTTAAAAAAAAAATCCGAAAAATTTTCCTCTAATATGCTCTGAAAACCTCAATTTTGGCACAATTTTTCGAAAGTTCAACAAAAATTTTCTTTGATTATACCTCGTAAAACCTTTAGCAGTCGATTTTGGGCCGTTTTACCGACTGATTTTAGGCTTCGACAACATCTGCGATGAAGTTTTTGAGCGTCCCAAAGCTTAGCCTACCATTTCCGATGCAGATAAGGTGACGATTCGCCTCGCAGAGCGTCCGATTGTGCTCGCTGCTCCGTTTGCAAGCGCTACGTTGTCTGGTTGCTGCTTCGTGTCGTGTCGTCGCGACACCATCAGAAGAATTGATCGAATTTCAAGGCGGTATGTTTGTCTTCACTTTAGCATTAGCTTAGCTGGGGACAATTAGTGACGTTTTGGAGGTCAAAACACAAGAAGAGGCATGGTGACGGTTTGGAAAAGGGGTAATTGAGGTCACCAAAACAAAATCTGCAAAGTTCCGCCATACGGGAGTCATTCGGGAGTAGGGTTGTTAAAAAAAACAAAAATCGTCATTTTTGTTTTTTTTTAAAAAAAAAAATTTTTTTTTTTAAAAAAAATTTCAAAAATCAAAGTTGTGCTAAATCAATCAGGGAGTCCGAAGAACCACATATGATATGCAAGCGCCTCCCGAATGACTCCCGTATGGCGGAACTTTGCAGATTTTGTTTTGGTGACCTCAATTACCCCTTTTCCAAACCGTCACCATGCCTCTTCTTGTGTTTTGACCTCCAAAACGTCACTAATTGTCCCCAGCTAAGCTAATGCTAAAGTGAAGACAAACATACCGCCTTGAAATTCGATCAATTCTTCTGATGGTGTCGCGACGACACGACACGAAGCAGCAACCAGACAACGTAGCGCTTGCAAACGGAGCAGCGAGCACAATCGGACGCTCTGCGAGGCGAATCGTCACCTTATCTGCATCGGAAATGGTAGGCTAAGCTTTGGGACGCTCAAAAACTTCATCGCAGATGTTGTCGAAGCCTAAAATCAGTCGGTAAAACGGCCCAAAATCGACTGCTAAAGGTTTTACGAGGTATAATCAAAGAAAATTTTTGTTGAACTTTCGAAAAATTGTGCCAAAATTGAGGTTTTCAGAGCATATTAGAGGAAAATTTTTCGAATTTTTTTTTTTAAAAAAAAAATCGGCATTTTTGTTTTTTTAATCACTTTTTTTTTA
Source organism: Theristus sp. LFF4_11 (assembly GCA_030248135.1). Lineage (NCBI taxonomy): Eukaryota > Metazoa > Nematoda > Chromadorea > Monhysterida > Xyalidae > Theristus > Theristus sp. LFF4_11. The sequence goes on along the minus strand of JASANC010000175.1, from coordinate 11,900 downwards.
AATAATTTTTATTTTTGTTTAACAACCCTATTCGGGAGGCGCTTGCATATCATATGTGGTTCTTCGGACTCCCTGATTGATTTAGCACAACTTTGATTTTTGAAATTTTTTTTTTAAAAAAAAAATTTTTTTTTTTAAAAAAAAAACAAAAATGACGATTTTTGTTTTTTTTAACAACCCTAGTCATCACTCACCAAGGCTGAAAACAGTCGATAAATCGATCCAGAATACCACCTGCAGCGTTGAAGACAAAGTGACAAGGTGAAGTCTTGTTCTTGTTCTTTATTTCTCTTTCCGATTCACAATTATCTTTGAAAGCAAATCAAAAGAAAGCAACTATGTGATTCACTCGAGCCTAACAAAACGCCTCAAAACAACAGAATGCCTCAAAGTCAAAGAAAATTTTGTTGAACTTTCGAAAAATTATGCCAAAAACGGCATTTTCAGGGCACATTAAAGAACGCAAAGCTGCATTATGATATGCACCTGCCCCGCATTCGCATTGCTCATTGCTCATGATCCACTGGCGCGCATGCACACGCTCCGCACTCAACATAAACTCGTTCAAAACGCAGTTATATTCATTCTTGCTTTATTAAAAAGGCTTGGCTTAGGTTAGGATTAGGTTGGGAACAGGTTTTGCTTAAGATTAGGCTTAGGTTTGGTTTTTAGGTTTAGGTCCGAGAACATCCAACTGTGGAGCGTGAGTTAACTGGAGCGTAATATCATAAAACGTGCCAACCATTAAAGAAAAAATTTCAAAAATTTTTAATAAAAAAATATAAAAAATGCTCATTTTTTTTTACTTAAAAAAATATAAAAATTTTTTTTGACCGTTACATCTCTACCCCAACCCCTCGGCTCTGGAACAACTATGCTGAAAAACATGTTCTAAGTTGCAACAAAACAATTTCTGAAACGATATTTCAATTCAGTTAAGTCATTTCAACGCTAAAAATCGACCCTGGCTCAGTACCGTGGGCCCAAAACAATTTTCGAAGGGGGGGGTATGGTGCCGTGGGGGGGGGTGTCGACCAAAAAGTGAGGGGGGTCCAACCTATGGTAACGTGGGACCCCCCCCATGGGGGTCCCAGGGGGGGGTGCATTTTTTCAAAATTTTCTGTGGGGGGCAGTAGAGAAAGCGGCACCTCGGGTGTGGGGGGGTGGTTGCCTAAGTATAGAGGGGGGGGGTCAGGTGCCTTCTCGGTGAGGGGGGGGGGGTGCACGGGCAGCAAATTTTCCTTAGGGGGGGGGGGTGCACTGGCAGAAAAATTTCGGGTGGGGGGGGGGGGGTGCACGGGATCGCACGGGTAATACCAAATTTTTGCCTTAGAAAAACACAGAAATTCTTGTAAAATACAGAATATTTTGTGCAAACAAGCTGCTTGTTTGGTTAGAAACAACAAAATATAAGCAGGGACAGACAAAAACGTCAAGAAAAATGCAAAAATTACGGTATTTTTGGAAAAAATTGAGCAGAGAGCGACCACCGTGAGGGGGGGTGCGATCCCGTGTTTTCTCGCGGAGGGGGGTGGGGGGAGTCTAGTACCCGGGGCGAGGTAAAGGGGGGAGGGGGTACACGGGTATCTGCCCGTGCACGGGCAGGATTTTCGGCTGAGGGGGGGGGGGTGGCCCCCCCACCCCCCCCGCACTTTCGCTACTGGTGGGGGGGGTCCACCCCCCCAACCCCCCCATGATATTTTTTCGCTTAAATTTTGAAGGAAAAACGCTAAATTTTGCTGCAAAATCGTTGAAATTACAGTGAAGATGGTCAAGTTATCATATATTCAGCTTATATTATGGACTTTATAGACAAAAAATCATGATTTTCGAAAAAAAATTTAGGGTGTACGGAAAATTTGGGGGGGGGGATCTCCGCCAGACAAAATTTCATGGGGGGTGGGGGGGGGGTGTCGGCCAAATTTTCGAGGGGGGGGGTCCGATGGGGGGGGGGTGCCCGGTTTTAGGGGGTGGCACGGTGCCCCCCACCCGACGGTCTCTGGTGCTCTGGGGGGGGTGTACCCCCCCCCTCGCCCACGGTACTGCCCTGGCTGCAGTACCGTGGGCCCAAAAAAATTTTCGAAGGGGGGGGGGGTGCCGTGGGGGGGGGGGGTGCCGACCAAAAAGTGAGGGGGGTCCAAACTATGGTAACGTGGGATCCCCCCCCCATGGGGGACCCCCATGGGGGACCCCATGGGGGTGCATTTTTTCAAAATTTTCTGTGGGGGGTCCACCCCTCCCCCACCCCCATGATATTTTTCGCTTAAATTTTGAAAGAAAAACGCTAAATTTTGCTGCAAAATCTTTGAAATTACAATGAAGATGGTGAAGTTATCATATATTCAGCTTATATTATGGACTTTATACAGTCGAACGGTTGCCCTTCTTTTCTAAAAACCGACACGCTCGTTGTCGGACATTGTTTAAACGGACCTAATTCAAATCCTAATCCTAAAGCCTAATCCTCAGCCTAACTTGATCCTAACCTAATCCTAACCTAAGCCAAGCCTTTTCAGAAAGGAAGATGTCAGAACAATTGCGTTTTGAACAAGTTTTTGTTGAGGCCGGAGCGTGTGCACACGCGCTAGTGGATCATGAGCACGAGCATGCGGATGCGAGGTGCGCGTGCGTTTTAAAAAAGAAGCACCAGCCAGTCGAACTCACCAAAATGTGGAATCAGCTGATTGGTCGACCGAGCGGAGGCTGCTCACACTCCGCACCGTTCTTTTTTCATGGATTTGGATTTTATTGAAACGTGTTTTTATGAATTTCCAGCAACCTTTTTGTGCTAAAAATAAACTCAAAGGTTAGAGAACGCGAAATTGAGAAAATTTTATTCCACAGCTCAACTCAAAATGTATTTTTTGTTTAATGACGACGACGACGTCGTCGCTTAATTTTTGCGTGTGGACTGAAAAATAAAAGCCTAAAAGGAGTGCGCTGTGCATGGTTTGCTGCGTGCACCAAGTAAATGAACACAGCAGCTTACCAAAAACAACTTGAAAACGGTGAAAATGAAAAATGAAAGCAAAGTCGTTGTCGTGTCGTCGTCGTCCGCGAAGTCGGTACGCATTTTTTGCGGACACATGTCGATCGGTCAGCTAAGAATGAAACCCCCCTTCAGCTGGCTACACAGCGCACTCATTTCAGGCTTTTGTCTTTCAGTTCACACGCAAAAATTAAGCGACGTCGTCGTCGTCGTCGTCGTCAGTGAAAAATGCATTTTGAGCTGTTGAATAATAAAAAATTGAATTTCGCAGTTCTCCAACCCTTTGAGTTTATTTTTAGCATAAAAAGGGTGCTGGAAATTCACCCTCATTCAAAAGAAACACGATTCAATAGAACCCAGATCCACGAAAAAAGAAGGGTGCGGAGTGTGAGCAGCCTCCCCTCGGCCGACCAATCAGCTGATTCCACATTTTATTGAGTTCGACTGTCATGATCATGATTTTCATGATCATCATGATGAAAAAATCATGATTTTCGAAAAAAATTTTAGGGTGTGCAGAAAATTTTGGGGGGGTCTCCGCCAGACAAAATTTCATGGGGGGTGTGGGGGGGTGTCGGCCAAATTTTCGAGGAGGGGGTCCGGTGGGGGGGGGGGGGGGTGCCGGTTTTTTTGGGGGGGGCCCGGTGGCCCCCCCCCCACCCGATGGTCTCTGCTGCTCTGGGCGGTGTAAAAACAGCAAAATAATGTTAAAAATACACTAAAAATCAAGTATAGACGCGTATTTTGCCTGAAATTAGCGAAATTTTCAAGAATTACGAGCAAAAATGGTCAATTTTGGTCAAAAATTGACTCATTTTATGTCTTCGAAGACAAAAATATTTAGATAGATAGCTGGCTGAGAAAATTTTTCAGATAGATAATAGCTGAGCCGAAAAAACCTGTTTGATAGAAATAGATTCAAAAATTTTTGGGGGGCCGCCCCCCCACCCAGGCCCCACCTAGAACAACTATGACCCCCCCAAATTTGGGCAGACCAAGGGTTCAAAATTTTTTTAAACTTTTTTTTAAATTCTTTCAAAAAAATAAAGATTTTTTAAATTAGTTTTTTATTTAATTAAAAAATTGAATTTTGGCCATCAAAACTATACTTTCATCTGAAAATGCGTTTAAGACACTTTCCACAGGGGCTTTTTTTGACTGGAGTTTCGTGTAGACTTTTTTTGACAATTTCTACTTTCAGGTCAAAGATCGACGAGCTAGGTTTTTTTGACGTCCCTTTTGACGCGCAATTGGGTTTCTGAGCGTCTTTTTTTCTTTCTGTCAAATTTCGCACGTGTTCCTTGCACCCTGAAAAAAGCTACCATGTTTCATCGGCTGTACCGTACAAATCCTGTTCCCAAAAAGTCCGAAATTTTGTTGTAGTGAAACTTTTTGACAGTTGACACTTGAAGTATGACACTTTAACTTTTGGGATTCGCTTGTTTGAAGATCACGAAATTCCAGAACCAGCAGCGACGTTATAATAGTTTAGAAAATATGAAAGTGCCACACATGCTTGTGTGACGACAAGTAAACGACCCACAAACTGTCGATCGTGCTAACTGCAGCATCAGCGAGCTGCTTTTGTCATGTGTCATGGCTCCAAAGGAGTTAGTGTGTTTCTCAGTCAGTCGTAAACAGTTTTCTTTTCGAACCCTTATTCAAGATAATGTGAATTCAACAACATGAAAATGTTAATATTGTACTCCTCACCAGAGTCTGTATATACCGCCCACCACATGGTATATGTATTTTAAGTAACCTCTGATTAAACTGTTGATGTTCATTAACGTTTATGGCTTTTGCTCATTAGATTTAGTTGCATAAGCATCGAACTCAGTGTCTACATGTATGTACCATGCAATGCTTCACATGAACTAAACGCGTAAATAACACACATGCTAAAACACAAAGCCGGTTCAGCTTTTAATTTATGCCCTGTCGACAAATTCTTTACCCGCGTGTTTCGTGTATGCTGAATTTTGATTTGATAGTTTTGCACAAAAAGTCGTCGAAGCAAGTTTTAAAACTTCAGCAATATATTCAATCTCCAAGACTTCTCAATTCTAAGAAACACAACAACGTGCACCGTATATGTGAAACTAATCTGCAAGCAATACACCATGTTAACCATGTCGCATCAGGTTTTTTTGAAGATCGAATTCAATTTTAAAAACTCATCAGTGTGTTCGATTTCGATCAAACACGAGTTATTGACAAAAGACACGGCAATCATTTTTTTTAGAAATATCGCTTCAAACAAAACCCGATCAATGTAATAAATACCGTAAAGGTCAAGAAAGTTGCAGTGTAACAACGTAGTTCGAAAGTTACTCCATATGAAACTTTCTCTGTGCGTCGTCAAGTTTTGCTGCGCCAGCTAGTATACACAGTGGTTTTGCAGAGCAAAGCTGATTACTGCATTATTGTGGCATATCCAATCCAAGCATACAGTAAAGTTTTCGCAAGCCATCTCTAAACTGAAGGTTCATTCTTTTGTCGCTACTTTAACATTCAAAAACACGCTTATGTGCGGCACTAATTATCAATTATTATCGTATTTTGCAGACATTATCGCTCGAAAACTTTAAAACCGCTTTTTGTTTCTCTGCTCAAGTTCTTCTCTACATGGCCTGCGTTCTTGAGAAACATTGTACCAGCAGTGAAACTCTCTCATAATTTCCGCGCGATATCACCACTGGGCACTGATACTGATATAAAACGTGATTTCCACGAAAATTTGTTGTTTCTTGACGTCATATTCGTGCGTATGATTGTTCTCGGGTTGTTTTGCGCTTGTTTCATCACAATGTTTTCCGGTAACCGAGATTAATTGCGTAGCAATACGTTCTTGAAAGTGCTTTCTGCAAGTAAACGGAAGCAGTGCGTTATTTTGCAGAAATATTCTGCGCGTGTGCCTGCAGTTTTTAACCAGTTTTCATATAAAAAAAACAAGTTCAACATGACTTTGAATGTCCCTTGGGTACACGAATTCCGTGTTCTCTACCGCGTCGTGTCTTGTCCCGCCGCGTGTCCCGGGAATAAAAATTGCTATAAGAATGCTATGAAATTGCTAAATAAAATCGATTTTATGAAACGTTACCAGAACAATCACCGGTCAGTTACTCGGTATTCTGAGCACTTTTCCCAGGACAGAACATGGGACACTTTGTTCTTCGCGTGTCTATGAAACAGATGTGGCGTCCAAGCACCACAAGCGGACACGTTTTCAAAAACAAAAGCGCCCTCGTTTTTCTGGCCTGGTGGTAGCGCGTCAGACTCTTGTCTGTGCGTTCGGGGGATCGAACCTCGCCGAGGGGAGTATAGGCACTTAATGACAGACAAAAAAACTCAATGGGCGCCCTACTCAACGGCGTTCTGTACGCTTCTCTGGGTTAGCCCTGGCTAAAAAAACATCGCCTAAAATTCCAACAACAACAACAGCATTTTCGGGGTTTTCGTTCAAATTTAGTTTATACAATATATGATCTTTTATTTTGGTCCCGAAACTCAATGCGCGCATAGATGGGTAAGCAGCTGCATGCACGACGCGGGAATTCAAAACTGGTAAAGTGATCCGAAGTCCCCTTAATAAGGCCGGGTCACTTAGGCTATTCTGAATTACCGCATAAAGCCTGAAGACCAGTTTATTTTCTTTCACGTCCACAACCGCATTGAGTCGCAGGTAGAAAAGATAATACATGTCTGAAAAAAAGCTTCCAAAACTACAATTCCAGGTGACCAACCGCCGCATGCAACGCTCCAATAATAATGCCGGCCGACCTGACGACCACAATGCACCAGATCTTCCTCATCAGCACATTCGCGCTGGCCACCCCACTGAACGTGTACGTGTTCGTGAAACTCTCGAAGTCACTCTGGAAACGCCAGGGCCACCGGCGGTCGACGCTCATGAAACTGCACCTGAACGTGTCCGACCTGCTCGTCTGCTGTCTGTTCGTGCTGCCGCGTATCATCTGGTCGTTCACGCACCAGTGGTACGGCGGCGCCCCGCTGTGCAAGTGCGTCATGTTCGGTCTCGTCTTCTGCTTCATTCTGTCCAGCTCGATACTGGCCGTGTTCGGCCTCGACCGCCTGTTCATCATACTGCGTCCGTTCTCGTCGAGCGACGTCAGTCTGCGCCGGGTGCGCTGGATGATCGCGATCGCGTGGACGTACAGCGTGGCGTTCGCGATGCCGCAGCTGCTCATGTGGGACACGATCACGGTGACGCGCGGTCGCGATGCGTCCGATGAGCGCAACGAGACGCACTGCGCGAGTGCGGCCGCCATTGCGCAGTATTACGAGCGGTTCGGCCGGCGGCACTGGATCTCGGCCGAGAAGAGCGTACAGATGCAGACGATCTACGGATGGGTGCATCTCGTGACGACGTTCGCGTTGCCGTTCATGGTCATCTTCGTTTGCTATGTCGCGATGATGGTGCAGGTGAGAGCAACGGAAGACGAGAATGAAATAAATGCTTGTGGACGTCCGGCAATGTCGAGTCGCGGGCGGTATTAATAATGTGTTGCACTTGAGAATGAAAACTGTAGCTGCGAACAAGACACACCGCGCCGCCGCCGCCACTAAAACACAAAACTACTGAGGACATCACTGAATTTACAGTCAAATTAGTAGCGAGCAACATCAGAGCATGAAATGACGTGACCAGTACAGAAGTTTTGTGCAATTGCTTTGAAACTGCAAATTGACATATTCAAAAGAAAGACTTCATGAACAGAGAATAGAACGCTTGAAACAAATTCAAAGTTTACAGTTAAAAATTCGAATTAGAAAGTGAAAAAACACCCACCGATAGGTTTGCCGCCACCTGATCTGCGTCTACATGCCGGAGCCGCGGCGCTACTCCACTACGAACTCCGTTGGCTCAACCACGCACGCGACACGTGTGGCGACAAGGGTCGAAGATCGTGAGGTTCGATGATTTTATTTTTTCTCCTGGCACTGAAAATCTCAAAAGTAACTCTCTGACTGTTCCCAAACCCGAACAGAAATGCTTCGTTCAGATGCAGATCAAATGCTTCCAATAAAGTAATTGTAACGCGTTTATCGATCCATTTGAACGTGTCAGACCAAAGTGACGTTTATTTGCTTTAAAAAACACCCGGTTGATCGTACGCAGGCACCAGAATTCCAGTTTGGTTCACCACTTTTTTACGCGTAAAGAGATTAGTACGAAATTTTTTTAATTCGCTTTTAGTTCAATGTTGCTGTGCGTGACAAGCCCATGGCCAACAGCACATTATGACGTTATTTCGGGTCGGACACGTTCGAAAGAAATACAGTCCACACAAAAGTCTACAGTAGATGGTATCGACACAAAAACGACCTACAACTCATTGTGTATGGCACAGCACAGCCCGGTGGTACCCCAGTTCCGAACATATCGAACCTCAAAAACTCCACTTTTCCAAATTGTCCATTTTTCGCAAAAAAAAACTTTACACAATTGCCAATTGTCACCCTCGTGGCCTGGTGGTAGTGCGTTAGACTACAGTCTGTGCGCTCGGGGGATCGAGCCCCGCCGAGGGGTGCGTAGGCACTCAATGACAGAGAAAACTCGATGGGCGCCCTACTCAGTGGCGTTCTGTACGCTTCTCTGGGTTAGCCCTGGCTAAAAACATCGCCTAAAAATGCCAACACCAACAAAACACAACCACACAGGCGACCACGCTGAACACGATCCGCACGAGCGTCCCGCAGCAGCAGTCCTCGCAGCAGAGTCCACTGCCTGGCGTCCACCAGCGCGTCAAGCAGCTCTACAGCAACACCACCGGCTCCCCTGGCTCCTCGTTCTGCAGTCACTCGCCGATCCATCGAACCGGCAGCGGAAGCGGCGCGTCGCCCGCAATCGCGAATCTCGCGCAATCCTCGAACGGAACACTGACGCGCATGGGCACCGCTGGATCGCTCGTCTCGAGCACTGGTAATGTGAAATGGAAAGCTTTAGTGAACGTTTTGCTATTGATTTTTCATTTTGGTCCCGCAACTCAATGCGCGCATGGACAGGTGAACAGCTTCATGTTGTACGCGGGAATTCAAAATTGGTAAAGTGATCCGAGTCCCTTACATGGGGCAGAGTCACTTAGGCGACTTTGAATTGCAACATAAGGATTGAAACTGGTTTCCTTTCTATGTCTGCACGCACACGCATTCACTTGCAGAACTTAAAAAATTGATAGTAGTAACCTGAGCGACTACAGTGGTGATCTGAACAACACTGCAGTGCACCTTGTTATGATGATACAGTCGCAAACAAACACACATTGTGGCATTGCAGCGACGCGCGGCACTGTCGCTGTGTCCGTGTGTGTGCTTGTTTGTAAATGTATCACTTTAACAAAGGCCACTATTCTAAGACTAGGACTTTAGTAGCCCTTAAGAGTTACTTTTTACGAATCGATATTACAATGTAGTTAGTTTAGCGACCGTCGGTCTCAGGTCTCCCCGTTGTAGCGTTCAAACGAATTGTATCGCACGACCAAAAAAACGCGCGACTGTTCACCATCGAACGTCGACCAAATTTTTCGTTTTTGTCTCATAATTCAAAAACAAGATGACATTCATCAAATAAACTCTACTGTTCTCACCGCAAGCTGGTTTTTTGTCTCAAACTTCCAGCGACAACATTTCATCCATCAAATAAATAAAAACTCCGCGTTCTCAGGCGCCACCCTGCAACGTCTCGGCACCAGCACCTCGCTGGCCATCTCGAACTTGAAGAAGCGCAACGCGCAGGGCAATCTGAGCTCGTCCATCCGCATGATGAAGACCGCATTCTCATTGATCACCGCGTTCATCATCTGCTGGCTGCCATACACAGCGTTCATGCTGAAGGTGATGCTGTTCACGGAGCGCATTCCGCCGGAGCAACGTCGTCTGCACAGTTTATTGGACGAGTGGTGCAAGAACTGGCTGGTCGTGAATTCGCTCATTAATCCGCTGCTGTACGGTTTCCGCAAGAAGGACTGGCGCCGGCTGAAGCGAAAGCTGAAACTCGTCGCGCATGTCCTGTCCGGCTGCTTCTGTTGTCTGTGCTGCTTCTGCTGTAAGCTGTTCACGTACGAGTGGGACGACGACGTTAGTGATCTGTTTTAGACGCTCAACACACTCCGATGAAACAAAAGAGTCAACATATCAAGTAATTATCATCTGTTGATCTACCAGTGGTAGCTGTCATATTGGCGTGTTCGCAAGCTGATGGTCGGTTGTGCCAGCTGATGTGTACCGCCAACGGTCTGTTGAGGTTTTTTCTTGTTTGAGTAAAGTTCTGTCTTTGCGCATTCGGCAACAAGAATACTGTGCGGAGCGTTTTGAAATTTCCCGGTAATAAACCAAATGTGGTGCAACGAAACAAGAAGTTTTCTTGTTTTCATGCCTTTAACCAGTCATTGTGCGGACGATGTTTGAGTGTTTTTTTTCGGTGAATTTTTGTTTGCAACAAACGTATACCCGTTCTGCTCATTCATTCTGTGTATATTGTGCTATGCGAATAAAGTTTTATAGTGAAATGTCAATTGAAAACCAGTTGTCCTAAAGTTGTTAGTACCATTTTGTCCAATCAAAGAAATCAAACTGCCAAGCAAGTTTTATTCTTGATCAAAAATGGATCAGACAAAATCAGCCAACATCATAGCCACAAATATCAACATCGTCACCAACAGTACCACAACCGACACAATCATCCCAGCAAACGGGTGTCGCTTTGCACTCGAGTCGCAGCATTCTTGTAGACATCGGCTTCTTGGGAGGACCAGTTTTGTGGAGTGCAGCTCAAAAGTCACTCAAAGACAGCATTGTTTATTGGTTATTGCCTTTTCTCATAATTCTGCAAACTCAACGGGTTTGCAGACGTTGATGGAAATCAGTTTCATGCTTGACGCAGCAATTCAAAATTTCAAAATTCAAAGTTTACGGTCGAACTTGATGACAAAGAGGCTTGCTCACAACGGACTGCTGATACAGCTGATTGATTCTTTTGTAAGTTTTTTATTCATGGGATGCTAATCGCGGTAAGGACAGAAAACCATTTTCGTAACTAAATTCGAGTTTGCTGTTTGACAATTGAGTACAACTGCGCAAGAAGTTTGAGAGGCGAAATTGAGTTTTCACAAAACTGGCCGCCCTTAGTCGACAGGGTCGGAGAGTTGCACAGCCGATCTGAGATGGTTCAATGGTGATTGAATAGTTTTGTGACGGCGTTGATGGTTTTCGATGCAGCTGGTTCTCGTTGTTGCTGTGACAGTCGATTGTGAAAGGTTCTGGGAGTCAGTTTTGTGCGTTCACCATTTTTGTGCTAACCTTCTGTTGAGTCTGGTGCCGACCATGTGCGAAACTTCAGTTTTTGCTTTAGTTTTAATTGAAAATAGTTTTTTAGTACACGCTGCGGCATGCGTTTGGTCCAAACAAAGTTCGGTGAAGACTTTGAAAGTTTCGCAAACAAAGTTGGACAGCGTTTTGAAAACATGCTTTTCTTACTTCATTTCTTTGGTCTTTGGTCATTGGTCTTTGCAAGACGTCTATGGTTCATTCGAAAAAATTTTCGCACAAAACCGCCCGCCGGAGCAACCTGACGGTGGTGATGTTGATTGCCACATTTGCGGGTCAACTAAAAGCGGTCTGCAGGCCGCAGCATTCCCATTCGTCGTTCCGGCCGTCTGGCAATAATGATCATTGTAACGTAAACAATGCCGCTGTTGTTGTTGTTGCTGCTGTTGATGGGGCGCATTTGTTTCAGTTGCATTCAAATTGACCAGCACCACATTCTCAGCATCGTGGTCGTTCGGAGGCAGTGAACCGCGCACGCCCGGTGCGGTCGCCAAATGAGTCATCAGCATTATCGTGAAAAGCGCTGAAATTATATAATCCGAAGTTTGAAAAGTTCAGTATG
>JASANC010000172.1:0-20408 GCA_030248135.1 Theristus sp. LFF4_11 | reverse complement strand
TGAAACAGCGCATGCTTCTCGAATGCTCGTGCACAAATGCGATCAATACATCACGATCACACCGCTGCGTTGACTTTTAACAGCAACCAAGAAGATTGGAATCGCTCTCACCGATTCCTCAGCTCTCACGATATCCTGCCTATGAGGGTTTGCCAGGCCTCTCATGCGATCGATCGACTTGCCATAGTTATTTGCATACAATGAGATCAGATGTTAGCCTCTCGCATACTTTTTCGACAGTTGAATTACAAGAACAATACTGCATGGGTAGGCTTGTGTCCACGCAATATGCATAAAAGCGATGTTCAACGACAGTTTTGGCAAGAAGGCAAACTGGCAAACTGTCGAAGAACAGCAACACTGTTACGGCAACATGAGTTACCGCCCAAGTCGCCCAGACGCCCCTGTCCGACAAAGGCGCCGAGACGGATTGCGCATACGACAGAAATGTGGGGCGACATATGTCGCTTTAATATGTATTTCAGCTGCTTGATTAGTTGACACAATGAACTCCGATCGGTATTAGAAGGAGACTGTCACATTTTCTGCTTAGTGATGATGCACACCTGCATCTGCAGTTCCGGTACTCCTCCCTCATCTCCACTATAACACAGGAAAGAAAAAAATTCAACGGAGGTTTTACGGAGCACGCTTGGCAAAACTACGGACATTTTACGGATTTCGACTACACGTAAAAAGGTGATTGTATTGGTTTGAGCAACAATGTCGTAATTGGTAATTCAACATTCTATTCATCATACTGCATGGCTTTTGAAAATATTTTGGTACATGCTACCGACGATTAGAAGCATTTTCATAAAGATCGTGTCGAGACCGAATAAAAATAATGGTACCGCAGTCTTTGTTCAGGCAGTCAGCACATTAACCAATTTTTACCAATGTTCAAAAAACCAAGTCATTTTCAGTCGTCTTTTATCTTTTTGAAATTTGAATTTTAATTTCCCGCCATTCAAAAAATTGGCGACCAAATTGCTTAGATTGATTGTTTTCATTCATATTCAACAAACTCTGATCATTTCCCATTGTTTTTCAACTGTTTTGAGTGTTTTTTGAATTCCCGCCTAAAAGAAAAAATTCGAATTTGGCGCCCAAAATTGTTCAGGATTGATTGTATAATCGATTCCCAACCATATCTGAACATTTCCAATCGTTTTTGAAAACCTCCGTATAATGTAGTTTGTAGTAGTTTTGTCAAGCACGCGCAGCGTGTGCTGAGAATGTAAAATTGGCGCCATTTTTCGCTGCGCGCACCTCCGTATACGGTCCGTAGTTTTGTTAAGCGTGCGCCGTATAACCTCCGTATCAGTACCGTGGGCGGGGGGGGGTCCCCCCCAGAGCACCAGAGACCGTCGGGTGGGGGGGGGGGGGGGGCACCGTGCCACCCCCCCCTAAAACCGGGCACCCCCCCCATCGGACCCCCCCCCCCTCGAAAATTTGGCCGACACCCCCCCCACACCCCCCATGAAATTTTGTCTGGCGGAGACCCCCCCAAAATTTTCTGCACACCCTAATTTTTTTTTCGAAAATCATGATTTGATTTTTTGTCTATAAAGTCTATAATATAAGCTGAATATATGATAACTTGACCATCTTCATTGTAATTTCAAAGATTTTGCAGCTAAATTTAGCGTTTTTCCTTTAAAATTTAATCGAAAAAATTTCATGGGGAGGGGTGGGGGGGGGTGGACCCCCCCACAGAAAATTTTGAGAAAATGCACCCACCATGGGACCCCCCCTGGGGGGTCCCACGTTACCATAGGTTGTACCCCCCCCCCTCACATTTTGGTCGGCACCCCCCCCCCCCCCCCACGGCACCATACCCCCCAGTACCGAAGGCGAAAGCAAATTTTCGAGGGGGGGGGGTAGGGTTGTTAAAAAAAACAAAAATCGTCATTTTTGTTTTTTTTTTTAAAAAAAAATTTTTTTTTTAAAAAAAAAAATTTCAAAAATCAAAGTTGTGCTAAATCAATCAGGGAGTCCGAAGAACCACATATGATATGCAAGCGCCTCCCGAATGACTCCCGTATGGCGGAACTTTGCAGATTTTGTTTTGGTGACCTCAATTACCCCTTTTCCAAACCGTCACCATGCCTCTTCTTGTGTTTTGACCTCCAAAACGTCACTAATTGTCCCCAGCTAAGCTAATGCTAAAGTGAAGACAAACATACCGCCTTGAAATTCGATCAATTCTTCTGATGGTGTCGCGACGACACGACACGAAGCAGCAACCAGACAACGTAGCGCTTGCAAACGGAGCAGCGAGCGCAATCGGACGCTCTGCGATGCGAATCGTCACCTTATCTGCATCGGAAATGGTAGGCTAAGCTTTGGGACGCTCAAAAACTTCATCGCAGATGTTGTCGAAGCCTAAAATCAGTCGGTAAAACGGCCCAAAATCGACTGCTAAAGGTTTTACGAGGTATAATCAAAGAAAATTTTTGTTGAACTTTCGAAAAATTGTGCCAAAATTGAGGTTTTCAGAGCATATTAGAGGAAAATTTTTCGAATTTTTTTTTAAAAAAAAAAAATCGGCATTTTTGTTTTTTTTTTAATCACTTTTTTTTTTAAAAAAAAAATTTTCATTTTTGTTTAACAACCCTAGGGGGGGGGGTGTCGTCACGTGGGGGGGGGGGGGGTGGCGGAAATTTTTAAGTGGGGGGGTGTCAGTCATGGTACAGTGACACCCCCCCCCCAAGCGTGGGCCATGGGGGGGGTGCACTATTGTAGAAAATTTTTTGGGGGGGGTGCACACCCCCCACCCCACCCATGAGATTTTTTGGCTTAAATTTTGAAGGAAAAACGCTAAATTTTGCTGCAAAATCTTTGAAATTACAATGAAGAATGTCAAGTTATCATATATTTAGCTTATATTATGGACTTTAAAGACAAAAAATCATGATTTTTGAGCAAAAATTCATGATTTTTGGGTGGTCCGAGAAAATTTTTGGGGGGTGTCACTAGAGATGTAAGGGTCAAAAAAAAATTTTTTTTTAATTTTTTTTTAAAAAAAAAGTTAAAAAAAATGAGCATTTTTTTATTTTTTTTATTAAAAATTTTTGAAATTTTTTCTTTAATGTGCCCTGAAAATGCCGTTTTTGGCATAATTTTTCGAAAGTTCAACAAAAATTTTCTTTGACTTTACCTTGTCACTTAGTCTTCAACGCTGCAGGTGGTATTCTGGATTGATTTATCGACTGTTTTCAGCCTTGGTGAGTGATGATCGACTCGCGCATTGAAGTACTTGAGCGTCGCAAAGGCTAGTTCAACAAATTCCGATGTCGCTAAGGTGAGATAGAAGCAGAGAACTCACATTTACGCATCGTTTTTCAGGATCTCGAAAGGTGGAAATTGCACTGTCTGCCACTGCAAGCGTAACTTCGTTGGTTGCTCGTTGCTGTTTCGCCTCGTGTCGTCAGCGTGATCACACCGGTTTGTTGTGGAACTTGTTTCCATGTTATTTGAGGTGAATTGAGAGGCAAAACACGAGACGTGATGTCGTCGGTGGGAAAATGGGGTCGCCGAAACCAAGTCTGAAATTTTCACCCTCCTCCCATATGAGTGGGGGTCATATGGTAAGTCGGTGGCTCCTCAGATGGTGATATTCGGACTCCCTGAAAAATTCTGAACAACTTTCATTTAAAAAAAAAAATTTAAAAAAAAATTTTTTTTTTTAAAAAGAAAAAAAATAGAAATTTTTTTTTTCTTGACATCTCTAGGTGTCACTGTTACTTAGGTCCATCTAGGGGGGGGGTGGGGGGGGGGGGGGTGTGTAGCAAATTTCGAGGGGGGGGGGTGGATGGTCCAGTGTCAGGTTTTGGGGGGTGGGTGTCGCGTGACCCCCCCACCCCCCCCCCCCCCACGCGGAGGTCTCGGGTGCTCTGGGGGGGTGTACCCCCCCACCCCCCCTCGTCTTCGGTACTGATACCCCCCCCCTTCGAAAATTTGTTTGGGCCCACGGTACTGCTCCGTATACGGTCCGTAGTTTTGTCAAGAGCCCATTTTTGTTTTTTAATTAACTTTTTTTGAATTTTGGTTTTTGTTTGACAATCCTTTGGTGTGTTTACGTCACTACTAGTGAGTGACTAGTCTGCGACCCTAGTTTACTCCACTGGCACACCGCACAACGAAACCGTGGGCACGGAAGCATTCAAGCAAAACAGCAAAGGCAAAAAACAAGGTCCGCCAAAGCTGTCGTCAATCAAATTGAATAACAACGGCCACGTCGTCTACTCGACACTGCTAAAAAATCACAATGTTCTACAGTCCATCGATTTTAAAATCCAACAAGTATTTCGCCTTGTTGTGGTACGTATTAGTAATATTGAGAGTTCAGTTTTAGTTTTTCGGTGGAAACCCAAAAATTTTTTTTTTAAAGTTGCGTTTTTTCAACTGTCCACTCCAGTCCAGCCATTTTCATGAACATTTGGTTGGCAAAAAGCAATTGACCTTGACCAGCTTTCAAACTGCACGAACACTTCGATTACGAAAAAACACATGATCAAAATCTGCGTATCAGATCGGAACCCAAAATGCAACTGTGCTTATTAATGACTGACGAGTGGCGACCGCCGTGTTTCACAGTTTTATTCAACGTTTGATTTTGTTCTGCCAGTGTCGTGCGTTTCCTTCAGGTCAGCGGCAACGCGCAACGCAAAGTATCTCGCTGAACACAAGCGCGAATGCATCCAGTGCGACATTGCGGCCGCTTGGTATTTTGGTCGTTTTCAGAGTTCAGATTGAAAATTGAATAATACAAGTGCAGTGGCCACACTGCCACCAAGAATGTGATCATGAGTAGAGATGGAGCCGGAAGCCGGTCCGGAACCCGGAACCCGGAAGCCGGCGAAAAAAAATGGGCCCGGCCGGGCCGGCTCGGCTTCCATACGGGCCCGGCCCGGAAGCCGGCAAATTTGCCGGCTCCATCCCTAATCATGATGCTTGCGAATCAGCAGTGTTCACTTCACTCGTTGTTGTCATGTCAGCGACGAAATCATCGGCCACGTGCCGGCGCCTCCCGACACGACGCCGCAAGTGACGAAGGAGAAATACTCGTTGCTGCTGTGCAGCCAGCTGGCCTCCGGCGTCGTGCGCGTCTATGCCACCAAAGTGAAGTTCTGTCTGAGTGAGTGTTTGGTTGTTGCTGTTGACTGAGCTTGCGTTTGCTCAACCGTTGTGCTTGTCTGCGCTGTTTCGCATGATTCTATTGGTTGTGCTTGCTCAGACGAGGTCGAGAAGCTGGTGCACTCGTACATGGGCGGGGCGGCGGCGAAGAAAAAAGGCAAATCGAGCGGCGGCGTCAACCTGCGACAGCCGGTCGCGTAAGTGGCACGCGTCAGCGCAGTGCGGTCATGCTCTGCTGCTGTCAACTATGCTCAACCAAAATGACACCAGTTGACGACAGCTTTTTATTGTGAATGCCGTCATAGTTGTTCTAGGGGGGCGCCCCCCACAGTCACATGCCCCTCCGCGTAGGGTTAGGGGCTTTGAAAAAAATTTTTTTTTATTTTTTTTTCGTTAAAAAAAAAATTTGGATTTTTTTTTTCAAACTTAAAAAAAATTTGAAATTTTTTTTCTACTTTGCTCTGAAAATTCGATTTATGGCATAATTTTTTGAAAGTTCAAACCAAATTTTCTTCCCAACTTCTTTGTGTGCTCAGGTAAATGTCATTATTTGGTCATTTTGACCGACGTACTCCATGTTTTTCGATTTGGATGACTTCTAGAGTCAATTTTTAGCGTTGAAATGACTTAACTGAATTGAAATATCGTTTCAGAAATCGTTTTCTTGCAACTTAGAACATGTTTTTCAGTCGGTAGGCCATGAGATGAACATGATATCTTGTTGATTGGCGTATGTTATAGGTCTACAATGGAGTTGTGCGATATATTGTCAAACAATTTGAGCGGAGATGTTGGTTAATACCACATCACACGACCGTTTTTCAGATACCCGATAACATGGCCACATGTTAAAACTTGCGTGCTGAGCTAAACTAACGTGTTAAACTTGCGTCTGTCAGTTGCCCGCAACGTGATCGCGAAATCATGGTACGTGTTTTCGATACGATGATTTGAAGAGTGGGCTCTCGCCATGTGGCAGATAGCATAGCTGGTTGAACCTGAAAGTAACTGTCTTGGGGGGGGGGGGCGACCGGGTCGACAGGGGTTGCCGACTTAGCTACAGCAAACAGGAATTTTTGAACACAGTCAAATTTTGGTAATTTTCTAAAGAGGAACCACTAAGAACGGTTCAATATTCAAGTACACGTGAAAAATTGCCCTGTTTTACTGTTGAAAATGCAACTTTCCCTCTATGAAATGGACATAATTTCAATAAAACACGATTTTCGCTCTTATAGTTTCCCGGATCGTTCTGAAAATAGTCTAGATGAACTCAGCTCGACGAGACGCTTCGAACGAACCTAACTTGTAAAAAAAAATTTTTTTTTTAATTTTTTTTTTAATTTAAAAAAAAATCCGGATTTTTTTTTTCCCTAACCCTACCTCCGCGCCCCCCCAAAATTTTCCAGCTATGTATCTATCTGGAAAATTTGCTCCAGCTATCTATATCGCCCCCCCCCAACCACTCGGCTCTGGAACAACTATGAATGCCGTGGCCCCCGCTCAAAGTGTCGACCATTATTGGTTTGTTGTGTTTCTTGTCAGACGCGTCGACGACATCACGCTGCCTGCAACCGATCCAAACGCCCAGCTGCCTCGTGTCGACGAGTCCTTTCTTGATTTTGTCGACTTCCGTGACTTGGTGAGGCAGGCTCTGTCAACAAAATCGGCCTTTCACAGATGATGTCGATGGCATAATGTTTCGCTTAATGCCATTTGCGGTGCTTTGCAGGAGCGCTCTTTGGACGTGGAAAACGAACAGTTCGAGTATGCTCGTTCACGTTCGTGGTGCACTTTTCTTTCGACCTTTTGTGTGATTTGTTTTGTCCCTTCGTTTTCTTTGCTTTTCTCTCTTAAAATAACGTTTTTTCTCAGGTGTTGTTTTTGTTCATCGCCCATTTTCATGAAATTTTCCAGAAGGTCGTTTCCAAGCGCGCCCGGAGGACATCACCATCCGCGAGGAAGAACCGATTCAGAATGGCACGGCCGAGGTTTGTTGTTTCTCATGATGACTAATAGTTTTGTTATCGAAAACGACTGGTCTAGTCGCTTTTGACTCAGCAGACCACACCGAGCTGCTTGTGCGACCAATGTGCAGCATTTTTTCCATGGTTTGCACAGGTGTCGAACATCCTGCCCGGCGATGAACTGCCAATGCTGTCGCAACAGGAACTGAATGACATGGAGCGCATGGCGGCGGACGGGTGTGTGTGTCTGCGTGTGTGTGTGCCGGTGCTTTTGCCATGGCCACTACAATGCAACACTTGTGTGCTTCACAGGGCGGAGGCAGTGGTGTTGTCGCAGCAAGTGCTCGAGCAAATCATGCGTGACGAGACTGCGGCCGCCGAGCTCGGCGGCTTGTCTGCTGAGTCGCACTCGCTCCAACCGGCGCCGATCGAACAAACGCACCAGCAGCAAGCGAGCAACATTGCCGCGGAATGCGAGCAGCCGCAAATGCCGGCGCGAGAATCGCTGCAACCGCAAACGCCGGCCGCTGACGAACCAATGCAGCCGGTGTGTTTGCGGTGTGTGTCCTGTGTTCGTAAAGTCCTAGTCTGAAGACAGTGCACTGGCTATTGTGACGCAGTGTAACGTTGCCCGTCTACAAACAGACTCAGACGCACAAAAAAAAAACGCCGACACTTCGATACGAATATCGGTGGTGGTTTTTTTGGTTGTTTGTCAGCTACAGTGGTCAGTTCTATAAAAGTGAATAGTGTTTGAAAAGTGAACATTTTTACTCCAGGGTGTTCCAAAAGTTAGTCTTTGAGAAATTCTGGAAAAATAATCTAGACATGAGCTTCAAAGACAAACAGTTTTGCGTGGAAATTAGACATATCAATCCAATCATTGGGAAACTTCGGTCAAAGATGAACTTGTGGTTCAAGTATTCAACCGGAATTTATCAAGGTCTAAATTTTGGGACACCCTGGAGTAGCACTATTCACTTTTCAAGCACTATTCATTTTTTATAGAACTGACCACAGGCGAGTGGTCTGGTTTGTGAAAGCGTTTCAGCAGGATAGTGCTGCACCAATGCTACAGTTTCATGCATGAAGTGGGAATTGAAAGTTGGCAAAGTGATCCGAGTCCCATAAATAAGTCCGGGTCACTTTGACTATTTGAAATTCAACTTGCGACGCACAGAGATTGAAACTGGTTTCCTTTCTACGTCTGCAAACGCATTAAGTCGCAGAATCTAAAAAAAATGATAATACTAAGCTTTCAAAAAACGGTCCCAGGAATAAATCTGGTAGTCTTTTTCTTCAGCTTTTATGATGACGTGATGTCATCCTGGTGGCCCAGTTGCTACCTCGTTAGACTATTCTGTGTTCGTGGCCTCGAGCCCCGCCTAAGGGTGTATAGGCTAGGACTTGACCGAGAAAACTCGATGGGCTCTTCTCCGCTCGACGGCGTTCCCGGCTAAGAACCATCGCCTAAAATCACCGTTCGTTGGTTCGTTCTAGTTTTTGAAATGGTCAACGCAGTGCAATGATAACTTTCAGGAGAAATCTACCGCGGAGGCGCAGTCAACGGAGAGCACGTTTGAGCTGGCGACCATCGATCGGCCCGAACGAGCAAAGAAGCCGCCGCGTGCTGTGCGTCCTCGACCGCTCATCGTTGATCCGCACACAGATATCACCAGTGACGATTTGCAATACAATCTGGTTTGAGGCTTATTAAAACGATACACAACGTTGAAAAGGGTGGACAGAACAGTGCAGTCAAACTCGAAATTATAAGTAATCAGCTGATTGGTTGGTGATCACGTGTTGTGCAGGCATTGCTGTAGAGGTAGAGTCTGCCTTGCACGGAAAGCACATATCACGTGATCAACAACCAATCAGCTGATAGCCTCCAATTTGAGAGTTCGACTGTTGTCGAAAGGGAAGGGGACGCTCAACGCAAGCTCTCTTAAAAGTTTGTATTCACACGTGGTCCAGTGGTGCACAGAAGAGTCGATCGTTGCAGCGCCATGGCGAATCAACGTTGGTCGAGGACGAATCGTCGTTGTTCCCCGCGTCTGTGCGAGCGAAACGCACCCCGGAGGCAGCGTTGCCGTTCAGTTTGATTCGCCGCAACGCGCATGTCGGCGTCGCTCTTCAGCGACCGTTCATGAGTGCGTTTTTGCATTTTGAACGAGATTACAGAAGAGAATTAGTGGATAGTTGGTGATTCCGTTTGTAATATAAGTGCCGTGATGATCGTGGGATTCAGGGTGCTCAGGAAGTGTTTCAGTGAGTCAGGCCCTAAACTATAAGCAGTTGTGTTGTTGCAGCGATGCCGTTGTCACGATTTTATTTCCCCGTCCGGGGATTTAACCATGGTGCTAAATCCCCGTACGGGGAATGGACCATGGTGTTAATTTCCCGTAGCCGTTTTAAAAACCCCGTATGCAATATTTCCAAATCCAGCTGAATACAGGCTGTCACATGCCCACCATACAACGCGAATCCGTGTGCGGTGCAAATGGTAACGTATCACAAATATCACTTCAACAATAATGTGAAATAAAGAGAACAAAGTGGACGCAAAGAGAAAAACACGTACCGTGTGAATTACGTAACGGTTACTGGCCACAGAAGTGAAACACTCACTAACTAGTGTGGCTTGTTCACCCAGGTGCATAATTACGTCACAGTTATCGATACATGACTACACAAAATGTCCCAGTCATGGACCGTTTTGCATTTGCAGACTGTTTTATTCATGCTGTTCGGTTGGTTTTTTACCTGTCATTCTGTTTCGTTTGCTTTGCTGGATTCGTTTTCACTCTTACAACTCTTTCAAAAATGTTTTAATTATACTTTTTGATTTTAAAAGTGAACTTATATTTTTTGTGTCAATTTTGTTTCGTTTGCTTTGCTGGATTGTTTTCACTCATCGAACATTTTCAAACGTGTTTTTGTTTTACTTTTTGGTTCTAAAAATGCACTTCAATTTTTTTTGCTAGTCACCAAGCAATGGATCCGCAGCTGTACCAGGAGGTTGTCACGTATTTGACAAGTCCAGAAAATGATCGCATTTATCCGGATTGGATGCTGAAGCACTACGTCGAAGGCGGCCAAAACAAGCGACACATGAAAAAGGACTTCAGGGTGCGATATGCGCATTACACGTACGAAGAAGGATTTCTCTACAGGACGAAGCGCGTCCGACACAAGTTGGAGGATGGCGAACAGACGACTGGCAAATTTCGCGTTGTCATGACAACCGAGATCGATCGGGTGATGCGCGACTGCCACTCCAGCGCGCTTGGCGGCCACTGTGGTATCGCAAAAACGTTCGTGTTTTGACATTTGGTTGAAAAAACGTTGCTTTCACTTTTGCGCGTGTTCTGAATCACATGACTTATTCACTGAATCCTTGTCGGTATCCAATGATGTTCAGTCTCCTTTGGTACTTATCGAATGCAATTTTTGTTTTTTCTTGTTGAGTAGGCAGGCAAAAGCCGCCGAACAGTTCACTCTTATTCACGCGTGATTATTGGTTTTCTGTCTTCTTCTTGCACCCCCAATTTATGATTTCTGTGCTTCAAAAACTGTTGAATTTCATGTATTGTTGCTCGATTTATACAATTTGCGTTGTTGTTTTGTTCTATGCTATTTATTCAAAAGTGTTTTATTTTTGTTTTTTCCCAAAAACAACACTGCTTTTTGTGTTGTTCGAATTGCACATGTGCTCCTCACTTTGCACCTCTTTCTCACACGTGACAAATTTATGTCCTCAAGTGTGCTCCATTTCCTTATTTCTGCATGTGAATAAAATGCACACTACGATTTGCACTGCACCGCACACGGATTCGCGTTGTATTGTGGGCATGTGACAGCCTGTATTCAGCTGGATTTGGAAATACTGCATACGGGGTTTTAAAAACGGCTACGGGGAATGGACCATGGTGTTAATTGACCATGGGAATTAACACCATGGTCCATTCCCCGTACGGGGATTTAGCACCATGGTTAAATCCCCGGACGGGGAAATAAAAACACCGGGAAATAAAATCGTGACACCGTCAGCATGGCCCTAAACTATAAGCAGTTGTGTTGTTGCAGCGATGCCGTCAGCATGGCCCTAAACTATAAGCAGTTGTGTTGTTGCAGCGATGGCGTCAGCGCTACGCCAGCTGGCACACGAGAGTCTCGTGCCGTTGCAGCCGGTGCGACGCACGGCAGAGGACATGCGTCTTTGGTGGAAGTCCGATCCGAAAGATCTCGAGGTTTTGCACGCACTTCTCTGTTGCATTTGTGTTGCAAGCACTGTGTCCGCCCTCAGTCTCGCTCGTCCGATAGCTGGCACATGAACATGTTTTACGTTTGTGTTTGGTTATGGTGTTTTCGTTTGTATGTTTGTCTGTTCGTTGACGCGTGTCAGCGCGTCCCAATTTTGCATACGATCCAATATGATAGAGTTTCTTCGAAAGTGCGTTAATCCGGTGGTCAGATATGATGAGGGCAGTTGAACGCCAATTGAGTGTCAACTCGAGCTGCTCTATAACCGTGGCTTCCTTTGATGATCGAAGCCGACAAACGCAGTCATACACGAAGACCATTGGTTGTCCAATGAGACAGCGGCGTATTTCGATCAGGCCGTCCTTTGTTTCGATCAGGCTTGCCTTTGTTTTTGTGCACAGGTGCGTCGGTTTGTTCGACTGAGCGAATCGTCATCAACGACGACGCCCAGTGAGAAACTGCAACATCAACAGCGCACTGCGGAGAGCACCATGCAACCGGAACAGACAACGATCATGGACGAACGGCGTGAACCACCACCGTCGACCGAGGTTGCATGTCTTTTTCGAAATGCACCAAGTCATAATCATAGGCTTGATCACCAACCAACAGCTGATTGGCTGGTGGTCACGTGATGCATGCTTTCTGTACAGACATCCATGCAGGGCGGAGTATATGCCCTCTGTCCTGCACAGAAAGCATGCATCACGTGATTAGAGTTCGACTGTATTCATCATTGCGATCGAACGCCAATTGAATTTGCAGTTTTTGTTTGAAGTGGTTTTTGAGTTATTTCTGCGGCCACCAGTTCTGAGGTGAACATTTTGTCAACAACCGAATATCTGTTGATGTTTGGCAGTTTTGCGTGTCTGTTTGTCCTACAGCAAGCGCAAGAGCAAACGGAATTTATGTTCGAACAAACGGCTGGCCATGAACAGCAGCAGGCCACTGAGCCGCGTGCACGCGCTGCGGAAACGGAGTTGCTCGATGGTGCGCTGGTTTTCCTTTTTTTTGTTCTTTTCTCATTATGCTGTTCTCGGAGTCATTTCTGACTTGCTAGAAACGATTTTCCAAAAGCCGAAACGTGTCTTTTTTTGCCCGAATGCAGGAACAGTGGCGAAGGGCGCCAATGGTCGCAAGCGTTCGCAGCGTGGCCGCTCGATGGTGTCCGATGGATCGGAGGAGGACGATGATTCGAACGCAAAGGACAGGCAACCACGAAAGAAGGACAAGAAGAAGAACGGGAAACGTGCCAAGGTGGCGCTGCCCACTAAACACTCGTTTTCGTTTGCTAGTAATGAAACGTCGTTGGCTTGGTGCCGTTGCTGCATTGCGGCGTTCAATTCAGCGCATCATTAATTTTCTTCATGCTGATTGGCTGCGGCGAGCGAATGTGCGAGCAGTCAATGATTGGTTGCTGGAGACTTGAGAATGAATGTCAATGTTTTTTAATTGAATTGAGGCGGCTGCAACGAGCGACGCCCACGCGGACAGCTCAGTGGAGCAGGCACGCAACGCACGCGACAGCGAGCCGAGCAATGCGTCCGTCAAGGAGCAAATGAGTGCGTTGCTGTGCTGCTTGTTGTCACCGTCATAGTACTCTTGTCATTTGCCGTTCATCAACACTTAACAGTTGACGCTTTGCAATTGAAATAAAAGAGTGAATTGTATCTATTTTGATCGATTGCCCTTGTTGACACCGCAGAGCGCTCGGCGGGCAGCTTCATCCCGACGGGCGAGCAGATTTCGGAAGAGCCACTCGAGCAGCAAATCGATGCCCAGGAACACCAGGCGTCTGTTTGCAGTTTCAATTGTTGAGCGTGTCTGTGAAATGTGAATGAATGAGAAAAAAATTCAAATGTGCACAACGTGTTTCCACTTTTCAGTGAGCAACCAGTGCGCCAGCCGATGCCAGTGATTGGTCGGTTTGAATGTTGCTGTTTTTCCAGTTTTGTTTCTGTCCTGTTTCAATTGCAAGAATACAGCGAGTTGTGTAAGTGTCAATTCAACAGCCAGCACCAGCGCGTAACATTTGCAGACGAAACGAGAGAGTCCGTGTCAGCAGCGCTTGCCCCCGCGCCACCGACACCGCGCGCTGCTCTCAGAACTGCCACGGTGCTCCGGTGTGTGTGCAGCATTTTGTGATAATTTTGCCTCTATTAAGAATTTTCAACTAAGCCTTTTTATTGAGTTTTTGGGCAATGGGCACAACTGAAGAGACCACCATTGCTCGGCGTCTTGTGCTCAGGTCGAAACGCCATGTTTTGTTGGGTTTTTTATTTGGTTAGATAAGCCAAATATTGCTGCTCATTATTGCGACAATTTCAGTGACGAAATTCTGTTCGTTCGTGCGTGAGCTGGTTGTTTTTCCAAACGTTGCAAGCTCGTTTCAGCCAGATCCAGGCACGCCACGACCGCTATGGTGGGTTCACGTTCGAGCATCTCTGCCCGCCAGCCAGCACGAGCAAAGCGGTCGCTGCAAAGACGTTCGAAGCGTTGCTGCGTGCGTTCGTTGCGATTGGTTTCGCTTTCTTTTTCGTATTATCTTTGCTTTTAGTTCTGCGACTCGGAAAGAAAAGCAATATCATGCTTGACGCGGGAATTCAAAATTTGGTGAAGTGACCGTGTCCCTGAACTACGGCTCAGTTTGGAATTTGAATTGCCTCATCAAACATAAAACCAATTTTCTTTTGACGTTTGCAAACGCAGTGAGTCGCAGGTCTAAAAGAACAGACAACAGTAATTGGATGACTGACCAGTTGTGCAATATTAATTTGTCATGGATGCATTGCAGGTTTGCTGAAGGAGCAACTGGTTGAGGTCGAACAGACGCACACGCTTGCACCGATCAACATTCGACTCATTCAATAGTGCACTGCTAAAAAACACGATTATGACGCAAATATCCGAATGGTCTCAACTTCAGGGTGCTCCGTTGCTGTTTGTTCCGTTGATCTGCGCTTTGGTCTGGCAGCAGTTTGTATTTTTTTAAATTGTAAGTCAGATGAACAAGTGGAATGATTGGTTATATTTTTTGATGTTGTCAAATTTGTCATGGTAGTAATCGTTTTATCGTCCATTGTTGTCATGTTGCATTGCTTTTATGCTGTTCTTTCGTTGTCTCAACTAAATTTCCAATCTTCAGTTGCTCACTATCGTATTGATACTTCATTCCGAGTTTGTAATTTCACGCATGTTTTCAAGTTTCATTCGTCTTTTCAAACTTACCTAGTCGTTTGCTTCAAACTGCCATTTGATCGTTGCCACTGCCTTCGAACAAACATGGCTCGCTATTGCTGTTCCGTTGGCGTTCTCCCACCGTGTTGTCAACATCCATTTTTGTTTTGTCTTTCCTCTATGTTCTACGCCCGGTGTTCCAGCAGTTGTTTTTTGTTTTAATCGTGAAGAGAATGCACTTTTCTTGTTATACTTCGTTAATCGTGTTGTCTTTGTTGGTCGAATGTATGCGGCATCCTGGTGATCTCTGTGTGATGCGCACAACTCTGATCTCTTATGTCGATCTGAAAAAAGAAGGCTGTTTTTTCTTTTGTTCTGTTGTTAAATTGAAGTACTTTTGGCATTTGGCTTTCACGCTGTTCGTGTGTTCGCTAGTGTTGATTTCGCTTTTTTGAATAAAACGCTTCGGCCGTTACTACAATGGTGCGTGAACGAAAAGAAATGAACTATTGCATTATTGAATCATGTTTCATCTCTAGCACGGTTTCATAAACACACAAGTCAGACTTTTGCTAGCGCATTGCGCATTTTTGCAATGAAACAGTACTGATAATCTCACGACACACGATCACGATATTTGTTCGTTTTCAGAGTCAATGCTGCAACTGTCACTGCTAACAGAAGACGCTTCACAATCGTGCACACCCAAGCCAATCAGTTTCTCGGTTTCACCGCGATGTTGCGCAAATCTGAAACGCATCGCTGTTATGCAGAAAATTTGGCCAAAATTCCGAGTCATAATGTGTAATCTACATTTGTACACTGTTTTTAAAACCTGTCACGTTTTGCCCTCAGTCCAGAGAGCTCGCTAAAAACCGACATTTAGCCGACCAATGCAGACTGATGTCAACCAAACCCGATAACATTTGTTGTTCTTAAAAGTTTCGGATTCTGCGACAAAAGTGACCGGTCCGCACAAACAGATTTTCGCCATCACCAGAACAACCCGCACGAACGACCGACTTGTTTTGTACGAGAGCGTCAGCGAGCTCGAGCGACGCCGGCACGCAGCAATCGCCAACGAACGCAACACGCACAGCAGCACCGACGAACACGGTGCCGTCGGCTGCCACGTGCCTCTGCAACGGGTGGCGGAGAACTGAGGGAAGGAGGACTGAGGCCCGGAGGACTGGTCACAGCTCACACGCGCGGGCGGAGAACTGAGGGAAGGAGGACTGAGGCCCCGGAGAACTGATCACCAAATGCGTTTTTGCTTTGTTCCCTGTCCCTATACCTATTTATTATTAATAATAAATAAACCCTTTTTGTTTTTAATTATTTTTTAATCATTTTCATTTTCAGATTTTTTTCCTTGTACCTTCCCTCCCTATCTTTCCCTACTTGCGTCGTTTTTGGCTTCCTTTATGAGCGGTTTTTTCTATTTTTTGGTTTGTTTTGTCAAAATAGCCACAGAAATCTAACTGGTCTTCTCCAAGCCCAACTCCAAAATAAAGTAAAGTCATCATCGTTTCCACAAAAAAACGAAATGTCCAGCCCACGCCATGTCCTCAGCCCGGAAACCCAACACCTAATTTTAAACTGCAACCTGCCTGCTTATCTCACCAAATCTGAATAGTTTTTGAAAACGTTTTCAGAGTTTTATTCTAGTGTCGCGCCGTTGTGGTCGCCGTCGCATCGTGGTCATATCTAGATATTTTTGAAAAAAAACAAATTCGCTGTGAGTTTGCTTTTGCTCCTCCTCCTACTTCTTTTTCTGAAGACTGCCCGTGGATCTATATCCATCTTTCTTCCGGTTTTCTCAACAGTGAAACAAAACGAATAATTTCAAAACAAAAGTTTTTTTGCAAAACAGTTGAGAGATCCGTTTTTTTTCCTTTCCTTTTGCCCTGTTCGCCTGGTGGGAGCCACCAATAAGCCACCCAGGATGATGGGCGCTGCAGGCATCCTCGTCCGATGATATGATTCCGATTGTTTAAAATTTACAAAAGCTTTAAAACGCTTTATTTCAGTATTGTGACAATATCTTTTTTAAAACTTCTCCATTTAAAGTTTTGAAAACTATTGAATGCAATGTATTTATCTAAAAACATGATTATTTGTAACATGATAAGTTCATGTCCGCTCATTTGAATAAAAAAATGCCGTATTCAATGTCATATAAAGAAATCTGCAATTGGGAGCAATAGAAAACGTTTTTCTGTATTAAAAAATTTAAATATTATTAAAAACAGTTTAAATACAACGTAAAATTCTAAATAAACCAAAGCTGAACAACGGTAATGAAGAAAAACTCCCATGTAACCAGAAAAACATGTGGGACTCAGTCCTCCGCTGAGGGCGCATGCGTGGGACTCAGTTTTCCGCGTGACCAGTTCTCCTTCCTTCAGTTCTCCGTGCTCAGTTCTCCTTCCCTCAGTTCTCCTACAGCCCTCTGCAACACACAAGCACGATCACTGGCGCTCTAGTGAACACAACACCGCTACGCTCGAACTCTGAAATCAAAGGCTGTCCACTGATTGGTTGCTGACCGCACGTGATGCACGCTTTCTGTGCACGGCAGACGCCTCCACAACAATGGCCTGCACAGAAAGCACACACCACGTGATCACCAACCAATCAGCTGGTTGCCCATTATTTGGAGCTCGAGTGTATGAGCAATTTATCAGCTCTGCTTCTGCGACTCAATGCGTCTGCAGACGTCAAAATTCACCCTGTCGTATCAAAGGGAGAGAATTTTCGAATCACCGCGCAAAGTACGCGCATTGAAAATTTTGGAAAAAAAGACTGGCCAACCAAGTGCTGCTGCTGTTGCTGTTCGCCATCGCCTTTTCCCCTAACATTAACTTTTGTTGGCTTTATTGGCTCCGTTGATGCAACGACCGTGGTCTCAATTGTGCAGCCGACCTCAATTGGACAGCACGCGAGAGCACCTGCACGATGAACTAGACTGAGTGCGAACGGCTCCGAGATGAACGCTCTGTACGGTTCTCTGGGTTAGCTCTGACTAAAAACATCGCCTAAAAATCACAACAACAAGAGATGAACTGGAATGTCATGACAGAAGTGGCTGCTAATTGGCCAGCAGACTATTGGGCTTGGGGCCGATTAATGACGAGACAAGCTGCACACGGAAAACATTACCTTTCAGCCAAACTGGTTCCGCGTCACGCGGTTCAACGGTGACAAGGCGAACGGCAAACTGTATTGACGACATTGAATCGGCGGAGCATTTCGCTTGCTTCACTGCTACAGAGGGACGATTCATGATGTCCAGCAGTTGAACGTCGAACTCAACTGGCGACACTCTGCTCAACACACGCAGCAACAGTCGGTCACCGCTGCCGATGAGACAAGAGAGCGCTTGCGAGGTCTGTTGTTGCGACAGAATAAGTAGTGCGCATGTTGTTGACAAATTATGGAAACTTCACGATTTTTATGGTTGCACCAATTTCAGCAGCTTTGAAAACGCGTTCACCAGTTTTCTGGGCGTGCTGGTGCACGTGTTCTCATGCAGTACGTCTGACGCAGCTGTGCTAACGTGCACTGGCAACCAGTGCGGTGCGTGCTGACGCAGGAACATCGACAGCGGCTGAGAGCAGCTTGCCGATGACACGACCACCTGCACCAGGCCGCGTGGATGCGGCTGAATCAGCGGTTGCTCGTGCGCGTTGTGGCTGAACAGAGTCGCCTGAATGAAGTTGTTGTTTTTTTTTGGAAATATAGGTAGCTTCCTTTTCAGAAATCCGAAGGTTCGGAACCTTCGATTGGTTTGGTGTGCGGGGTGTATGAACAGCTGAGCGTCCCATGGATAATAAAATTCCTGGCCTCGCCACGGGACGAGGACAAACTCTTAGCAGCGCTCAGTAGTGGAGAGAGGCACCAATGGTGTCAGCCAATCTTGATTTCGGCAGCTTTGCACGAAAACTTTTCAAAAATACGCAACGTTTACAAAGTAACGAGCAAGAGGCGCGCACCACATTCGCAAGCGTTGCGTTCATGAACGCAGATGGCTGCGGTCGCCAGCTGCGCAGATACTCAGTGGCATTAAGACGCTCGGCAAACAGCTGCAGAACGGCACACAAGGGGCGCCAGTGCTGTTGCAGCATTGTGCTCGCATCATGCAGCCACAAATGACAGCAACGCTGCAAACCTGCACGCAACACACGCGAGCGTTTTGTGTGGCAGGCCAGACTGTGCACGACGCAGCTGTCGTAAATAGGCATTTATGAAACATGATTTAGTGACGCATTTTAACTGTGTTAAAACATAGCTATGCGGTCACTAAATACTGCTTCATGAATGCACCTTAACACTCTGTACTAACACTTCAGCAGTGTACGGCTGCACGGTCGCAAACAAACACACCGGCACACATGCGAACAGAAGACAATATCGATCTTGTCTGGTGTTTGTTGGTAATCTCGTACAACATTTGCTAGAGTGCACTGTCGAGTCGAGCACTTTAGGATCAGAATGTGCCAATCTCAGACAGAGGTCGAACCGCGCACCGCTTGCACGCTGCGTGAGACACGCGCAAGAGCAATGCCAGCGATCAGCTAATCACACCATCTACAACCGAATGTTTGTGCTACGCAAAAGTGGCGACAGGCGATCGGCGCGGTCGCAATGAGCACCATCGGCTGGACGCAGTTGACGTGTGCGATGTCAGCGGTGCTCTCGTGCAGCAGACTCAGTCTGCCAACTGACACCAATGGCAGCTGGCTGCGATACGCGTCACGAACGCGCTCGTACAAACGCTCCACAGCGGTCGTGCTTGATGTCTGAGAGCGACCGCAGCAAATCAGAATGTGTGAAGAACGCAGCCTAAACTCGAAGTGGTAGGCAATCCGCTGATTCGTCGGTGCACACACGTGACGCATGCCTTTTTGTGCAGGGCAGACTCCGCCCTCCATAGCAATGCCTGCACAGAAAAGCATGCGTCACGTGTGATCACCGACCAATCAGCTGGCCGATGACCGGCCTATAATTTTCGCTTCGACTGTATGTTTCTTTAAACCTGTCACTTTTTCGAGTCACAGAATATAGAACGTGCGAAAGTTCTGAATAAACAATAGAAGAACGAATGTATCGGGTTTGGTTGAAATCAAACACACCGATTCCTGGCTGAATATGTCTTTTTGCAACTCCAATCTTCACTTCTTTCGCGAGCTGTGTACGCTGCGAAAGAAATGACAGGTTTAAACAAACAAACTGTAGACTCATACACGAACAGACAAAATTCTGCCGCCATCAAAACACGCCCACTGGACTGGCTGTGCATCCAGGCGGCTCGGCAAAGAAGCAATCAGCAATCGTGATTCAAGTTTCCATTTTTTCTCAACCGACCAAAAGCAACAGCATCGGCGAGTAGTGCCTGCCGTGTCTCGATGTTCGCCTGTAAGCGGCTAGTTGCGAGATGCGCCGGAAGAACGCTGCAAGAATCGCATCATCATCCGCCGCCGCATTTGCACTGCTGCTCACATTTTCGGCCGCATCGTGTTTTTTCGTCCTGCGGTCAAAGTTGGGAAAAAAATCGACTGAACTTGGAAAAAAAGTCGCGTCCGTGGCGTAGCGGTAGAACTTCGGCCTACAGTTCTGTAGGTACCGGGTTCGAACCTCGCTGTGGACAAGACATACTCGTGGAAAATTAGAGTGACCAACGAACATCTAATGGTCTATTCCCTCCTGAGCCGAGGGTAAAATTGGGCTCGGGGCAGTATTGCCCGTCTCCGCCGGAGTTTGGTACCATCGGGTTTCCGGAACCGGCGCGCGTATAATTAATTAAAAAAAAACTCAACAGGGTGTTGGGCAGCTGCCAACTAGCTGCACTGTTTA